>WBMZ01014864.1:0-239138 GCA_013400975.1 Atrichornis clamosus
TCAAAACCACATCAAAGACTCGGTCAGGGTGATCACCTTATCTCTTTGTCTCTTGATCACCCGTCATTTACACATTGGGACTACACCCTGCTTCTGCCAGCTGTCTCCCTGGTAACCGATTGGAAGAAAGAAAAAAATTCACTAAGAAACGCAAACCCACCCCACATGCATATATTTAAAAGTGTCCAAGTCTTTTTAATCTTAAGATTTAATGGACTAACAGAGATCATATCAATAGATGTGTTCAGCCACTGCTACTTGAGGCGTTAGATTTGATGCTAGCTTTGCAGCACTGCAGAAGCACTGATGTAGCCATTTATTTTAGTTTTCTACTGTACAGATTCCATTTCTAAATGTTTGCAGAAGCCCAGAGTGAAAGACATCTACTCAAGTGCTTTTTGTTCAAATGTCCAGAAAGTATCAGCATATGAAAAAATAGTCACAAAGCAGTTTCCCTGCAGAACAGTACACAGCTGTAGACCCCAGGGGTTTCCAGAGAGTTCTGTAGAAACATTCTTCTCTGGAGCCTCAGTTACTGATCGTGCATGTTTTCTTCATGTATGATAAATGTCCTATCAACATTTCAGAAAAAAAGAAAAATATGTGATGGGAATTGTCGAGCACATGAATATATCTGGAAGAAAAAAAAAATCTCAAGCCTCTGAAGTTTTCTTTCTTTCTCTGAAGCTGCCATTTTACCAAGAATTTAAGTGTTAGTTGTTGAGAAAGACCACATGGCCCATTAGATCTGCCTTCCTTTGAAAAGTGATCAGGTTTTCTAATTTCTTTGTCATAGCTGTAACTGAACTATACAAAGTGATTAATGATTAAAGGATTGCAAGCTTTCATTTTACTCGGGGGTCTAGCCGGCACTTGCATAGTGGATAATCCCACATTCTGTACAATTTTGGGGTTTTTTTGGCATTGCTGTCAAAGGAGAAACCAGAGAGACAGTGGTCATTCCAAGACAGTCATTTTCCTGGTTTCGGCTGGGCTCTCCTAACTCATGAATTTCCCAACTGTGGAAGAGCGAGGCCGGCAGGAGCCGGCACTTGGCAGAGCAGGTCTGCAGTTCACCGCACCTCGGGCTCCACGCAGCGAGGGCAGCCGGAGCGGCTGAGGGCTGTGTCACTCGTGGGACAGGGACAGCCCTTCCAGCCTCCCCAGGAGACACAGAAGGAGAGGGAAACTCCAGCAAGGGCTCTGGTAAGCAAGACTTCCTCTGTGTCTAAATTATAGGGTAAAAAGAGGGTGCTGATCTTGTTTGTTGCATTTTGAGTGCTTTTGGAAGCTTGAGTAAATGCTTACATCTGTCCCCTCAGATAACTGACATGTAGATGGGGTTACTTGAAGCAACTAAAGAAAATGCCTCAGGGACTTTATGAAATCCCGCAAACTGGTTAAAAAACATGAAAGAGAGTAAAGGGCCATTGCTACACACAGATGCCAGACCCAGACAGGGGTTTCTAAAGCTGGAACGTTAAGTAAACAGATCCACAGAATCAAAAAAAGCAGGGGATTGGCTCAAACACAGTTTTTTTCCCAGATATATGAATAAAGATGAACAAATGGAGAAGCCAAATGCAATTGCTTGGGGTCAAAAAGGGGGAATAACTGGGAGGTTGTAGTTTAAAAATCAGAATGCCAGACTCTGAACTTCAGGCAAGAAGGCTTATTAACTGAGCTGGTAGTGCACTAACAACCAGTCAGAATTTAATTATGGGAATTAATTGGAGAAAAATTAATGCAAAGGTATCTTGAGTATTCCCTCCATGGAGATTGCCCTTTATATATAGTCCAAGCAAAACCAATTTTTCCCCCCAATTTTAAAATCCTTCTGCATTTCAAAGTTTCTCAGTTAAAAAAAAAAAAAAAGTTCTTATGTCAAAACTGTACATTGATTCATTCTGGCTAAGCTTCAACATTTACTAGCTTGTCATTTCTTTATCTAGATTTATCTGTGACTTTTTGAGAACCTGGATAATTGGAATATTTTTATCCCTTGCATGTCAGCACATGATCTATACATGCATAACAAAGAGAATAACTTTGGCCATTACTTACTTTTTGTAAGTACTTTTTCTTTTTGCCTGCTGACAGATACGCAGAAGAAAATTGAGTTATGTATAAATGGACAGTTTCCAATTTTTACCACGTGGAAAGACCCCTGTAAAGGCTATTACAAATGCAGATTGAAAATTGCCTGCTCAATTATTGCCGTGACGTACATGTCCCAGCACTCTGAGGGACTAAATCTCCTGTTGTAGCCCTATGGACTATCCTCCTCATTCTCCATCTGAGTTTATGAAGATAACAGCATGTGTGAGGAGATTGAAGGGCCACCACCACTGCAGTGATACACTGAAAGCCAGTGGGAGCACCTCAACAGCAATGTGTTTCTAGAAATGCTTGCATGATTGATGGTGTCTCATCACCTCCTCGTGTTTCCAGCTGTCCTTGGCCTGGCCAGCACGATTTAACACAGAGGAAATAAGGAGAGTCTTCTTTTTTTTCCACCAGAAAATTGGCTTATAAAAAGATCCTAATGTGCTTTGCAGAGAATTCAACAAAAATAAAGCTGAGACTCTGGCTATCAAATCCCTAATATTAACATTACAACTGAGCAAAGAAAAAGTTTTCCAGTGTCTACACAAAACTGGATTAGATTGATTTCTCTGGTCTCTATCCATCATAGGATTATTCAATAAATTGTGGCTCATGCCTGGTTAACCATGTCATTCCAGTTCTGAATATCACTGCACTGAAAGGAGTTTCACCATATTGAGGGCAGTGTTTGAAGACCACTGTATGGGCCTTTCAGTACTCACAGTCTCACCACGGAATCCATCACACTGTGGTGATCCATCTGCTTGTCACAGAATTATCCAGTTCCAGGGCCCCTGCTGTGGGCAGAGACAGCCTTCCCATGCCCTGCACTCTGCTGCTTTTTTTCAAAACACTCTTTAACAATTTTGCAAGAAGTGAGTACGCCCTGACTGCACAACACTACCCGTAAAGGCAGTGAAGGAGGACTGCAGTGTGCTGGGTGGGTGCAGCACAGCACCACGAGCTATTTAAAATGTGGACACAGCTTCTCTGTAGAGGAGATACTTTCAAGAGACAGCTATAAAGATAGGAAGGAATATCAAGCTGCTACTCTCTATTGCTGAAGCACAATAGTGCAGGGTAAGTGCACAATAAAGTGCTGCATTGCAAGGTATGTCAGCAAATCTTCCCATCTTTATTACAATGAAAAGAGTTTGACCAGATTTTCACTGATAGCTCAATCTGTATCTTCCTCAGCATACTATATTTTTACCTATGTCTACCATAATTACTAATCCTTGTGTTTTTTTATGGGAGGAACTGGTGACTAAAAGCAAAATCTGTCTTAAAAGATTCATGATAACTTTTGTGTTGTTTTTAACCATATCTTATATTAACACAGATTAGTAATTTATTTTTCTTTTACTATCAAACAGCTTTCTCAAGAGCAAAGCAGGATCATGTATTTCCATCTGATTTTTTTAAGAGCTCTTTCTAATAGCAGAGTCCAAGATAAATCAATTCTTATCCACAGAATAGAGATAGGTGTAACTTGATTCTGCAGTCCTCAAATTCTGAATGTGTCTGCCAACAGCATGGTGGTCCCTAAGTTTTTCTATGGTCCAGAAAAGTAGCTTCTCTTGTCAAGAATAAACATTTTGGAATTCTTTAACAAGCGAAGAATTCCTGTATCCTGTACAATGAACCCTCTAAGGTCACTGCCTCTCAGATTTTAGTTAAATGATGACAGCTCAGAGTGTGTTTGTCAGGCTGGCCTCTACCTTTAAAATGAAATTGAATGAATTAGTTATTTTTTGCTCCTACACTAAATAAACAAATGACCGAGACATCTCAAGAAGCTGAGCAACCCACTGGTCTTGATTTCATTCACATAGAAACAGAACAGAAGCCACAAAGGTGTCTGTGACACAGGCAGATCCTGAGACATGCCACCACCTCCTGAAGCAGGTCAGGAAAGACCATTTGAGTGCCATGTTCATTGGACACCTCCTTCTGCATCTTCTATCACTTTACATGACCAAAAATATCTGAATTTTTACTATTTTGTTTTGAGTCTGAGATCAGTCATGAGCATCCAGAGCTTTCCTGACTTTGTCCTCTGGTGTGTGAGTGAATCTTCTTATGGATTTGATCATAATGAGCCTCGCTTATTTGACACATTTCGTCTGTTTGCAGGTTGTTTCTAAGTGACACATTTGCCAGCAGGTCAGGCTCTGTGTTTTCTTGCTGTTTAATATCCTTATTTCTCCTTGCCTCTCTGGTTGTTGGCAGTTCCCCTAGTCAGTCACTTCCAAGAAAGCCCACAACAGCGCTCCTCCGAAGAAGTGCTTCTCCTGTTCAAGCTGTTTCCTCTCTCACGGCCTCCATTACACAGGTGCAGCCAGAGAGACTCCATCCCACAGGCACCACACAAGAAGCAAAAGCAGTATTTCAGCTTGACACTTTTTGTGCCTGTACTTATTCCCTATTTCTCTGTTTTCCAGGGGACCATCCATAAGAATTAATACATGTCAGCTGTGCTGAGCAGTGCAGTTAAACGCTCATGTTGAGAAGCTAACCCTTTGCTGCAAACTGTGTCTGGTACTTCTCTTGGTTTCCAGATTTTTTATGCTCCCAGTAACATGCATAATTATTTACAACAAAAGGCAAATCAATGACCTATAACTGAGCTCTCAAAATTATAGGTTACCATGTTTGACTGCTTCCAGGAGTTTGAGTTACCTGAGCGGTGATGCACAATAGCTATTAGATGAGGAATGACCAAGCAGAATTAATTTAAATTAGCTTGCGATAGCTTTAATAAACTGCTATAAATAAGCAATTTGTGCTATGTAATCTCAGCAGTGGAACACAGGAAGAGATTGTGCATAAAGTACTTAAATAATGATGTCATTATTATTGCTACAGCCAGGTGCTTACAGGGCTGAGCAACAGCTCTTCTTGGTTTCAGTGCAGCTGTGGAGAGCCAGCTCCTGTAAACAACCAGCTAGTGAGGGCTAAAGCAAGTCTGGCTCACTCGGGGGAAGAGTAGCTGTAGCAAAGGTCAGGTTTTGCCGTGGGCAGAAGGAAGGCTGGCTGTCACCAGCCGGGCCACATAACAAAACTCCTGGTGCTGAAGGTTGCCGTGCTTTTGTGCACTTCAGAGAGGTGGAGGAGGGAGGAATTTGAACTGGAAAGTCTTGAAAGAAGTCAGCTGCAGGCAGGATACTTACTGTCCATGAAATGAGAAGGGAAATCATGTAAATAACATTTCCAACCTTGACACTGAAAGAAGCACCAGTGTTTACTAGTAGTTTTTTGACTCTGCCTCCAACATTTTCCTTTTAGACTCAACTGAAGTGTAAGTCCTAGTTTTTCTTTCACATTTCAACACATCTAGAATGGTCCTAGACATGTGGTGGCTTGTCAGCAGGACTATCTGGTCTTAGTGGTGCGAGAATGAGAGATACCATTTTATATGAGAAGATGAGATTACTGGGTCAGTCTCCTAGTCTGGCTTTTCCTTGCCTTGAAGGGAACCCTTTGCCACCAGAGAAATGAAACCAAGACAACTACATCTTTCTCCTATTCAATACTTAATATTATAATCTTGATATCAGTGGCCTCTGATTTCTGCTATTCACATTTACACTTCAGAATAATATGACCAAAGGAAGTTCCATATCTGGGTTTGATTGCTGTGCTGTCATCACCTACAGGGTGCATTTTTCTTTGTCTCATCTATCTCATAACATTTTCCTGAACTTGGAGAAAAGAATGTGATAAAGTGGTTTGCAAGAAAGCTGTGGGGCTTTTTTCATTATAACTCCTCAGACATTTTCCATCACACAACTGAAGGATTAAATCTGCCTTTGTAACATTTACATTTCCCATGCACATCTGAGGAATGGCACAGAGTCTAATGTGCTAGTTGATCACGGGGGAATTAAGCTTGAGGCCATGAGAAAGAGCCCTTAGTATTTCAGCATTAGTCATGGAGTACAGTTAATGATATCAAATAAAAGTTCAACCTACAGCATGGCTTTTTTCAAGTGACACTAAAACCACCTCCCGATTCACAGTGCAATATGCAATAGCTTCTGCTAAATTTCAACTCTCCTGTCTCAACTGCACAACCAAATATGACAGTTCAGACATAGGTAATTAATGGTGAGGCTATGGCTGACACAAAAAATAACTGGTGTCTGTGGCTGCAAAATTTGGGGTTGATAGGTGAACTGACAAAAACAATAATTTACTTTGTTTTGTATTTAATTCTTCTTCCCATGTACACTGAATTTCTTCCAGTTTCTTCAGATCATGCAAAGAAGGATTGATCTCTGGAGGAATGGGGAACCTCTCTCATCTTTCATCCTGTTTCTTTTTTATGCTGTATATAGCTATTTGCTTTATCTTTATGAACCTTTTTTTTTCAGTAATAGGAGGAATTAATACACTTGCAACAATTAGGTAATATTTTGCAAACAACTTCATGTAAACAATTCCCTGCACCTGTGCCAGTGAGTTTTGATGATAATTTGGAATGTGAGATAGGATTGCAAGCCATACATACATGTTTTTGGTACTAGGGAAGGAACTAAGACTTCTGCTAGCTGTGAAGAGAAATTGAACATACCAAACTCATTTCACACGTGACTGGCATCTGTAGAATAAATGCATTCACCACAACTCTGTTGAGCACATTTCAGTAATTTAAAGCTTTAGATTTTTATCCTGTAGACATTTGAAATATGGCATATGTGCTTAAGAGAAAACATGTGAAATCATGTCTAAAATCATTATTTCAGTTATGATGTGAAATCATCAATTTAGGTGTTTCAGATCCAAAGAACTTGCAATTTTTCAGTTTCCTTACTTCGTTTTTTTGTTTCCCTGTAACTCCTGCACATCTCTGGAGACTATGCTGAGGCTCAAATCTGAAGTACAAAGTGATTAGGAAGATTTGTATTATATTGATTTACCTTCCAGTACTTAAACCAAGGGTTCACAGTGCCATGTTTGGCTGTTTACCCTTCACTGACACTCACTCCATTACCTGGCATACGGATAATTAGAACTGCTGAAAATCAACTCAATTATTCTCGACTGAGCGCCTGCACTATATCAACTCAACATGCTACCTGTGTCAGCCCACATCCATACTGGGCCTTTTCTAAACATTTGTAAGGTTATCCTGGAGATTATCATATACAGACTCTGAGACAATGGTTACTGGGCTTCCTGGCACAGATGCTTGCTGTCTCTTGCTTCTCCATCATTCCCAGCCCAGCAAGAGGGGAAGCCTTAGAAAAGAAGGGCAGACGCTCAGGTTTTCTGTTTCTATGCCATCTACTACTGCTGTTCAGCAGCTATTTCTCCTTGAAAGTTTTCTGTCTCAATTCCAAAGAAGTAACTCTTCTGCTCACCCTCTACACATTACCAGGCGGCAAACTAAGGTGCTGTTGTCTTGGGAAAGAATACACAGATAGACAAGATCCTTTAACACCTGTATATTGATGGAAGTGTTTCTGCACTTACTTCCCTTGCAACTCAAAGGTATCCAGAACTCAGACACTCAATGTAACTAAAATGAGGCAGTCAGCAGACTGTGGTGGTAGCTGTCAGGTCTTTGTCCCCTTCACTATGTGCATCTCATCAGAACAGGCTCTTGTTTCTCACCAAAGAGCTCAAAAAGCCAGCACACTCGTTCTTACACACATTAGACACACTAGCTTTGCTGCTGAATGAGCTCCCGGGAGGTGCTGAAATCACACGTTGTTGAGGAAAAGAGAAAAGCAGACATAAACTAGAAAGACTGTGGAGATTTTGTGCCCCCACACTAATGCTTCTTCTATTCTCCGCATCTCTCCTTTTTGCTCCTTCTTTCTTTCACGAAAGCTACACCTGTCAGCCTTCAAATCAGCCAGTGTGTGGCACAAGCCATCCAGCTGTGTGGCAGATGGCCGAACTGTGCTTTGTCCTATATACATCCACGCAGAATTATTTATAAATATCAAACCTGATACAGTGGGTGACTCAGCCAGGTTTTGAAATTGGTAGCTGGATAGTTCTGGGCTTTAAAAAACTGTAAAATTGCCTTGCTTGACTCAAATAGACATAAATATTCCTAAAAATGGGCCTTGGATTTAAAAGCATTTGAAGCTGCTGTTCCTGTAGCAACATGCACTAAAACTCAAGCATTGTCTCCTTCAGGGATTCTGAAATCCTGTGTGATTTAGTGGAGCTAGGGTCCTCCATGTGTGACTTTCCCTCATCCTTACTGATGCACTTGCCCTGGCTCTATCTGTAGCCATTATTGTTGTCTTTCTCTGCTATTAGGGAGCTACTCCAAGTCCATCAGACATGCAGGTAACTCCAGACTTCTTCACTGGACTCCAGCTGAACTCCGCGGAGTCTCTGCTCCTCCTTCTGTACAGCACTGTCAGTTTCATGGGTTTGGGTAAGAGAAGTCACGGGAGACAACCTGAGTGGGGTCTGACTAACCTCCTACAGCCTGATCCAGGATGCTTGTTGGAGTGCATTTCTTCAACTAGGGAGCATTGTAAACTGAAGAACTACAGATCGAGCCACGGCTTTGCTGGGAATGCAGAGGTTACAATTATATTAACAGAAAAGAGTGGTGTTACTACCTGAACCTATGCTATTGAAAAAGGTTTGTTTCCCAAAGGGAAACAAAAATAATAAATGCAAACCTGACTTTCTCTGTTGTCTATCTGCATAAAGATGCACAGCAGGTTGCACAGCTCTTTCACTGTTATATCTGCTCTTTGCTGCAGTTCCCCTGCAGCTGTACATTTTCACAGGTCTAATGCCTTTCCAGGACAGGTACCAGCAATCCAGAGGTATTGCCAGCTACATGCTGCTTGTGTCAGGTTTAACAACCTGCTGTTTTCACTCAGTCCCATACTATTACTCCTTGAGAGGAGGTGAAGTAGGTGAGAGGAGGGTCTGGGTCCATCATTGTGTCCAAGTCCCAGCAAAAGGCCTGGCTGAGACCGTGAGGTCTGTCTGGCTGCTCTAGACTGTCACAGAGCAGGGAGAGAGGATTTCACGCTGATCTGGACTTCCACAGCCCTACAAGAAGTCATGGAATACCACATACTTGTTAAAGAGTGTGCTATCATGACATTTTCTGCTTGTTTTTCTGCTTGTGGCTCTAGAATAAGTGAATTTCTGAGGGCCTGTCTGTAAAGCTGTGCATTCTGTGACTGAAGCATGCAGTCTGAAATGTTCAGAGTCTATACAGTGCCCTTTTAGTGCTCCAAGTCAGCCTTGGAAGGGAAAACTGTGCCTCTGTAGACTATAAATATCTTCCTGTATCTTCACTGCTAAATGTCCTCCATCTAGAAATTTCAACTCAGAAGATGAAACAATATTTCTTCTTTTATGGTTGTTATACCCATGAAACCTTGTGAGAGAGCAGTTTTCTTCTGATCTACTGCTTATCTAACTGCAGGCTTGGAACTGGCAACTCTTGTCACCCCAAAGAGCACTCTGCACCTTTTTTTTTAAAGTTTGATAGTATTAACTGAGAAATGATAGCAAAAGACAGCAGACAAACCCAGCTAGCCTGGCCTATGCATCAATTCATTGGATTCATTTTTAAAAGCTGCAATTTATTATTCTTTTAGAATTACTTGTGAATTTAAAAATTCTCTTGCTGGTTGTACTGAACACATGACTAAAAGGATAATATGTTTTAAAAGATGTGATTGCTTAGTGTAGTCAAAATTTTAGCTGTGGGGAAAACTAGCATATTAAATGGACCTGATCAGTACACTGCTCTATGGAATAATAATAAAAAAAGCTATATAGATCTATGGTGAAATTTTCAAAAATTACAAGTCTGAGCATATTCTATAAAATCAAGCTTTTGGATGCCAAAATTTGAGGCAAGGGAACTCACTGGTCACTTCAAAACCTTTGTGCCAGTAGAAACAGTTAAAATGGTCACTTCTATACACATCTGGGCTCTAGAACATGACTTTGACATCAACTGAGATGAATGAATTTATTCTTTAGGCTAAAATAACGCCTAGAATGACAACTGCATTGCTGTGATATAGATAGTGGCCACTTTTATTACCAGGGCTGCCTGGTAATTGTTTCTCTGTTGATTGTTTCTCTTGTTAATTGTCACTTTCTCTTTTGAGCTCCTCAGGTACTTTCCAGCCTGGATCAGCTTTTCTGATCTTGTTCTACTTCAGTGGCAGCTGAGTGAGCCACTTTAGTTTAAAAAAAAATTTGAATAGTGATTATCTTCTTATGATTGAGGATAGTTGATTTTTTTTTCTTGCCCTTTATCCATGCTTAAGTGTCTTTTAGTCAAGTCCTCTGGTAGACTGCTCCAGTGTTGTATCACCCCACTTGTGACCCACATGAGCAGTCTTGTACTGGTATGTACCTGGTACTATTATGTTCTGCCTCTCTCTCTTGCAATCACCATTAGAAATTTGCACTCAAGAATTCATGTGAGTCATTCATCTTTATTTAGACATTGACAGGTGTCTATTTTTAAACACACACACACATACATACATACATATATGTTGCACACATATATATACATATCTATGTTGATATGTATATAAGTTTAACATATGTACAACCCATGTGTAACTACATTGATAAATGTTTCATTTAAAGCAAAGCCCTATGCAAGTAAAAAAAAAAGCAAAATTAAGCTCAGGGACTTCTATCTGATTCCTGGTACCTTTTCACTGTCTTTCAGATTTGGTTGCAGTGCAGATGATGATATTGCTCTGCTGAATGATCACCTCTTGCTAATATTTTAATTGAGGGCATTTTTCAGAAAAAAATGTTAATCTCATCTGCTTTCCCTTCACCAATTTCCTGGCAATTGGACATTTTCAAATATAAACGAATACCATTATAAACTAATCAAGCTGTTCTAACTGCAGACAGGAAAAGGAGAAGAAATAGAAGGGACTCTAACACAGAATCATAAAATCATAGAACGGCTTAAGTTGGAAGGGGCCTAAAGATCATCTGGTTCCAACACCTCTTCCATGGGGCACCAGGGACAGTTTCCACTAGACAAAGCTGCTCAAAACCCCTTCCAACCTGGCCTTGAACACTTCCAGGTATGGGGCATCCACAGCTTCTCTGGCAACCTGTGCCAGTGCCTCACGTGTCTCATAGTTAAGAGTTTCTTTCTAATATCTAATCTAAATCTACCCTCCTTCATCTTAAGACCATTCCCCCCTTGTCCTATCCCTACATGCTAATGCAAAGGTCCCTCTCCTGCTCTCTTTTAGGANCTTTCTAATATCTAAATCTACCCTCCTTCATCTTAAGACCATTCCCCCCTTGTCCTATCCCTACATGCTAATGCAAAGGTCCCTCTCCTGCTCTCTTTTAGGACCCCTTTAGGTGCTGGAAGGCTGCTATAAGGTCTTCCTGGAACCTTCTCTTCTCCAGGCTGAACAACACCAATTCTCTCAGCCTCTCCTCATATAAGAGGTGCTCCATCCCTCTAAACAACTTGGTGTTCCTCCTCTGGACTCACTCCAGCAGGTCCATGTCCTTCCTGTGCCAGCAACCCCAGAGCTGGGTGCAGCACTCCACGCAGGGTCTCACCAGAGTGGAGAAGAGGGGCAGAATCCCCTGCCTCTCCCTACTGGCTGTGCTGCTTTGGATGCAGCCCAGGATATGGTTGGCTTTCTGAGCTGCAAGCACACGACTTTCAGGGCTGCACATCTGGCATATCCTTGTGGTGGTGGCAAATACAGCCACCACTGTCCCTGTGGAGCGGTCTGCGCCCAAAAGGTGGAAAACGCTTTGGTGGGACGCTGCTGCCATTTAAGTCTTTCTCCCCCTTTTGGGATATGTAATGGTTTTTCTATGTGGTTCTCCCCCTAAGTTAAATGTAATGGTTTATCCCCCAGTTGGTGTACACCCCATTATGTTAATTCCTCTGTCAGTCTTTTGTAAACCCATACCGCCATTGTGGAAAGTTCTCCCTTGTTCAGCCCCCCATTGGCTCCGGCTCCATTTTTCCTCCCCTCTCCTTCCCCAATTGGTTGTGACCCTGTTACCCCACCTTATCTCTGCCCCTGGACCCTCACTTCATTGGACCCTGGTGCTCTCTCCGCCCCCTCCAGTTCCCATATATAATCTGATGTAAGAGCTAGCCTGGTGTTCTTCGTTCCTGGAATCTTTTGTGTGTGGTCTCTGTTTTAAACCTTGTAACTCCAAACGAAGGGCCCCTCCCGCCCCTTTGTCTCTGCTGGTTGCTTGGATCGTGTGTGTGCGTGTGCCTGCCTGCACACACCTCACAGGGAGTGCCTGCTGTGTGCCAAGGGATTTGCGAATCCTGCAGGAGTGGCTTGACAAGGGACGCTTCCTGGAAGGTCGCTGCGCCTGGACCTCACCTCCTCACACCCTTCCTGTCTCGAGAAAAGGCACTAGCAACGTATCTTCATGAATACCTGTGAGATTGTTGGACCACTATAAAGCAGGATTTGCTAAGAATGTGGATATTTAACACATTGAAATTCTGCAAAGAAGGAGCTACAGAGTTGTCCATTGCAGGCTAAGCAATTTCCCAACAAACAGATTTGTGTGGAAATTCATGACTACAAAGTACACAGCTTCTCCTGGAGTACCAAGTAAAAACCCGAAAACACAGATCTCTTCCAAGCAGAAGTGGCCTCCTATGGCAGAAGGCAGTGATTTCTATTTCAGATGTAATGGTAGAATCTGAGTTTGGCTTTCAGGATCATTTGCATTGTCACTAGATGGCACATTGGTCTAAAGTTTCAGCTCATAATTACAGCAACAGCATGGACATACAGCAATATATAGATGGGAACCAGCTAGTAATTACGTACGTAATTGTTCTGTATGTGTGTGTGTGTATGTACACGTGCCAGTGTGCACAAGTCCCAGATATGACATATAGGGATGGAGTTGTGTGGATGCTTTTTCTGAGACTGTTGCTCTGTGTATAATACAGTTTAATTAGATACAGACACTTGATGTTTATGTACTGGTATTCAAGGAAGGGATGGGGAGAGAAAAAACACCAAGATGTGTGTCTGACTTCCATCTGTATGTACTTTTCTGTTTTGCATTTGAAGCAGGTGAAGGTCAGGTCAGATTGTACACTTCAGTGCCTCCTTGAAGCAGTTTTTGTTATCTGGGATCTCATATTTAAAAGAACGTGCAATGGACCTTAGGAACACTACTCATAAGTGACTAACATAAGTGATCTGTGGAGGACAGATAACACGGATTTTTATATTAGTTTGTAGATAGAGAGGGGTAGTGTCCCTCCAGTATCTCAATAAGGTGCTTTCAGATGTTATTTTAGACATCTTTTCCTGAAATTTGAAAAAGGTCAATGAGTCAGAGCCCAGAACACTCTATTGTGTTCTGTGTTGTGTGTCTATTGTCTTTATTTTAAGCCATGAATAAGTGCCTCATATTCCTAACTGCTGCCTTTTCCTCCTGCCCTGTCCCTTCTCCTGTCATTCTTTTTGAAGAATGCCTTTGCCAGCTGAGAAACCCTCTGCAGCTTAGAGAAATGGGTAACTTGCACATGAATTTCTGCAATGCACTGTGACTAGCAACACATTTCAGGGATTTGTTTTCTTGTTTGTGGGACGCACCTTATTTTTCAACAATTTTCAGTGCAGACGCCTTCTTTTCCAACATTTTTATGCCTTCTTGAGGAAGGTACAGGCAAAGATTACCTTATATGTTCTCTTTTGCCCATGACTGTCTTTCTCTTTACCAATTTTCTGCTGTTGTTTACCCCATGAGTCTGGTATTTGTATACTGAGAAAGTGCTTGGTTTTGGGATTTGAAACTGCCGGGAACTTTCATTATCAGAAATAATTTCAAGTTCTGGATTCTCAAAGAAGACAGAGGGCTAATACATAGTAAAAACACAGGATTGAGAACTATCTATGCAGAAGGTGCTGCATTTATTTTATTAATAGCATAAACATTCAATTTCCCCTAACTTCTCAACTCACTGGGAAAAAACAAGTATATTACTAAAGTAGAGAAATAATTTTTTTCTTGGTAAGGCTGTTCTGTACTGAAGCAGGAAATTCACAGGAGAATCAGCACATCAGGTTCATTTTGAATTCTACCGTGCAGTAAAACTGATCTTGAACTTAGATGAATTAAGTGGCTTTCCATTCCTCCCATTACTTTTTTTCCTTTATGTATTATGTATTTTTGCCCTGAGATGTGAGACTGGCCATTTATAATAGCATATATTAAGTGGAAATTGAGATTCAGTTAAAATCTGGGAAAAAAGTGTTTTAATTCAACAGCTGTTCTTTTTCTTTCACATTACAGAAATTGATTTTGGTAGAAGCCCTTTACAATTGGTGCAGTTTGAAAATTAGAGGTGCACCTCTGCAGTTGGATTCATTTTTCTCCTTAATTCTGAAATGTGATTTGATTTCACCAAGCCTGGAAAAGCCTTGAATTTTTAACCTTCAGGAATTAGTTAACAGTTTTGTTGTGACCTTTGGGTAGGAATTAAAAGGACTGTCCCAGTTCTGGAAGCAGGGAAAAGCTGTAGAGACAGCCAACATTGGTAGTGCCTTTTTACCAGAGATTTTTTTTAAGATGGGCTTTATCTTGCTAAAGGTGATTCTCCAGTTTTATATACTCATGAGAGAAGGAAAAAAGATGGAAGTGACCACGTGGTATGTTGGGGTAAACAGGGTCAATATCCCATTTTTGGAGCAGTGGAGAGTTTATCCTTTGTCTTGTAGAAGAGAAACCAAAGATGAGTCTTGCTTGTTATCTGTATCTGAGCATGCAAAGTTGTCAAGATTTTTTGGTATGTGATTTACAGGCTCCTTCTACATGGGATGAAAAATTTGCATGTCCCAAATAAGTGAGACTTCTCGTTCTGTTTGGTGGGACAAAATTATCCAGGAACAAAAATCATTCATTAGTAACCCCCTAGGAACCCTGGCAACATGGAGATAATCTATCATTCTAGGGCTGTTTTTTCTTATAATCCTCAAAATTTCTCTGAAGTCAGTGGAAGATTTGGTCAAGGAATTCAAGATCAGGTCTTAGATCTCTTCTAAGAGACATTCATCTGATCTCTTTTCAGGAATCTGAGAAAAGGCACACTTACGGTTTTGCTCTGGTTGCTTGTAGATAATAGATGTTTTCACTTTGGTGAAATAATCAAAATCTACACCTTTATCAGTAAAGAAATATCATAAAAGATAAAGAGAACACCCAGGCAGATGAAAATCACAACGAAGAAAGACTCAGTGCACTAAAGGTTAAGGGACTTCTTTTGCTTTTTAACTTCTATAGGCAGCTTAAAATATTGGAAACTTAAACCTTCCTTGTAGGTGATGAATAATGTCAGCCAAAATCCTCTCCAAAACTATTATTTTGGAATTAGTTATCAAATATATCAATAGTTGCACTCCAGTACCTTTCATTACTGCAAAGTTAATGGAAAAATTATTGATTGGTAGTTCAAGCCATACAAATTAACTTTGAGCAACAGCAGCATACAGTGTTTAACCACCCATGAGGAAGCACTTCACTGGCGTAGACATTCCTGTTTCAGGTGACACAGACACAGCCGTATCTTTCACACACTGTGTCATGCTACACCATAGGCTTTGTTGACAGCATGCCTTATTTAATTTGCAGCCCATGGAATGATGTTACTGGTATGGACTACTTTATTATGAGGAAAACATTTGCTATCTCTGTGTTTATGGAACTAATTCTGAAACTGTAACCCAAATATCTCCAAGCAGGTTCAGACTGGAGGGGGAAAGGTGGTTTATGCTGAATGTCAGGCTTGCTCCATGCAACACCTTTCCTCATTCTCTTTACTATCAGCAACTCACAGAAGCTCTGTGTGGCTTGGGCAGTAGCTTGTAACAAGGTGCTGCTGGGCCTCATTTCTAGGCAGTAGCCCAGCTTAGTAACTTTCCTGTCATGGGAGCTTGCATATGATTTATTATGTTTATTCCTTGATGATGGCATTCATATAAATTAGGAGCTCTGGAAACAAGCTTACATTTCTTAGATTTTGAAGATGGCTTTCTAAAATCTTTGTATCAGTCACATCACCTGTTGGGATATTTCCTTTTGTATCTAAGAACATTTTTCCAACAAAAATGAACTCAATATGTTAGCTGAAGTTTAGAGAAGGGGAAAAGTGAAATAGTGTGAAATATAGGGTTTCAGAAATCATGCATGTTCTTCAGTTGCATCAGCTACTTTCTCCCTAGTCTGATTCTTGGGGAAACTATAACTCTGAAATCACATGAAATTTATTTTCCTGCTCCTTGTTTACTTAGGAAAAAACCCATGGCAGTATTCTGTATCAACATGCTTATCCCACTTATACTGTCATATAAGCAATGAGGACTTTGCATCTTGAGATTCTTTTTGTCTTTGAGAAATACCCAGTGTCTGAACTGTCGTCTACAGAGAAAACACTTCAGCATAGGTTCACCAGCAGACCAGCTACTTGTCAGCATAAGAAAGAAATCCTCATAGGTGAAGAAGGCCAGTTCCAGTTTAACAATATAGCATACTTATCACTTGATCCTCTTTTGAGCAAAGTACCTACTTCATAGTATCACATGGATTATGTGACATTTTAGGTGACAGTTGATTCTGAAACAGAGCTGCACAGACAAATTTTATCTGCTGATGTTTGGCTACAACATTAATTTTATCTTTGCTTTGAGCTGTTTATTACAAGTTGGTCATTAATCACAGATAATGACTGATGCCCTGAAGGTTAATGCTTGAATGCATCCTTCTAAAATTGAAAAATATGTCTGTGTTCCGGCATATTCCACTGCAGTGCAAGATAGAATTAAACAAATGTGATTCTGATGTAAGGGTACTGCTGATATATGTCTAATTAGCATACTCCAGAAGTCAGCACTATTAAAATCTGTCCGTCATCTGCATAATGGGTAATTTGTTACACCTGGTTTTCAGATAACAAGATTTTAAAAACCAAAACAGTTATATTTTCATCCCGAAGCATAATGAATACCACAGAAGAGTTATCCTGTCAGTAAGATTCATTCCACTGGGGAAAGTTAGTATTGTTCTATTTACGTCAAGAAATACCTGATTTGTGTTTCAACACTGTAGAGTCTGGCATTAACTCTCTCATTGCTACCCCAAATCTCCCAAACACTCATTTTTAACAAATATCACCACCCATAAAATACTCATGCTTCATTTTAGCAATAATTCACTACTCATCACCAAATAAATGCAGTTGAACCATCAGCTGAAGGCTTTCTTGTCCCCAGTGCCAGTTTAATGTAAGCTTTATTAAGGTGTCTTGGTATATGTGCAGTACTGTTTGGTGATACCCTGGCTATGTTTCAAGCCTCTAACAAGGCAATTCACATCAGGAGAGCACAGTGGAGGGATTGTCAAGCTGCCTCCTGCAGCCCCTCTTTACAGACTGTCATGGTGTAGCCCATGTGCAGACTCTGAATGCTCTGGAATGCAGCCATGCTCCATGTTCTTTCTGCTGACAGTACTACAACCTCCCGAGCTTCTGGAAGAATCTGTGTGATTACCTCTCAGCTATGAGAATATAAAAATACAACGAAAACCAGCTTTCAGATCTGTTCTCATGCCATAGACTTGAAAAAAAATTAAATTAGCATAGTATGTCTAAACTTGTTGCACACAATATGGAGTAAACAAGGAACTTCAAAGATAAGCAAGATGAATACCTTTAAATAGCTGAAAGGTGGATGAAGTAAACAGCTGCTGATTAAATACTGCGGTCATTAATAAGAGAAAGTTCTTGAATTAGTCATCCCCTTTCTGTCTGTGGATTATTAAACAATGCTAAATACGGAGGCAGTGCAATTGAGGATCAACTCTGATTTGAGGCACTCTCAGCAGTGTGAGACACAGAATGATACCTGTACTGATTCTGCTCTCACTCACAGTAGTTTTGTAGTGGTGCAACCCTATTGAAATTTTACCTTCCCTTGGTTCCAAACCATCAATTTATTCTCACAAATACAAATTAGGGATCTGAGGTTCTTCCTGTCGGAGTTGACTCCTGACAGCAGACTGGGGTGCAGGATGGAGAGATGCCCTTCTCTTAAGTAAAGTGAATTGAGTCCAACCGTATTTCGTGGAACCGTTGATAAAATAATGTTCACCAAATCAGAAGGGAATTCAAATTCTTAAACAAAAGAGAGTTGTGTAAATAAATATTTATGTATCAAAAGGGTTAGTGTTCTTCTATTTAAACCCAATAATTTTCCACTGCATGCATCTCTTCACTCATTCAAGCTAAGGAAGCCAAAGACATGGGAACTATTATAGTTACCCCTCTACAGAATTCATCTGTAAGATTGTGTGAGGGGATTTTCCTCCTCAAAGTCACTTCTCACAGGAACAGCCTGGTTTTCACCTAAAATACGACAATAATGTAACAATGATGTTTCAGGCTCTGTCCTGAGATTTCCCCCCAAGTCTCAAGTACATGCCAGTCTCTTACTTTCACCTCCGTACATGTTCAGCTTGCAATAAGATTGTCAAGAAGATGGAAGTGACAGCCTCAAGCACATACAACCGCAGCCCTTATTATCCCTACAGTTTCTTGATTCTGTGTCTTCTGACTACTCTCTCCATCTACTTACTGGAAGATGGATGCCATTTTAAAAAGCCTTATTGCATTAAAGCCCCATTTTTCCCTACACATTACCAGCAAGGACCTGCTATTTCTGATGGCCAGGTAATACCCATTATAGAAAGCTAAGGATATGTTCCTATGCAGATAATTGCACAGAGAGGGATTCTTTTAACTTTGGTAAACAGATGAAGAGAATAAGCCAAGCACCATAATTTTGGCTTCAGAAGTGCAGCAATTAGTCCTCATAATGCAATGTCACTAAGCTGGACTTTCATGGGTTTGGGTAACAGTGCCAAATGAACAATCATGAAAGACAAAAGACATTAACTAGCAGTCAAAAAAAGCCTCCTATTTGTGCAATTTGAAGATATGATTGACAGTGCTCCCAGCATCTGATCTTCAGCAACAACTCCCAGCTGGCCTATGATGCATTAAGGCTGTTGTTACATTTATGAGGTAGCAGTACATTTAGTGCTTGGATTGTGCTTTTTCCAGTTTCTTTTATCATGGGGAGTGATCACCTTGGGGTGAGCAATGCTGGAAATCCGGTGTTGGGAAAGAGATGCAGAATAATTAAGCCAAACATACCTGACAAAACACCAAATTTCCCTCTCTGCTAAATTCAGTACTGATCTACCAGGAAATACTGCTCTCTTTCTACCAAAGATGCCTTCACATTCATTTTTTAATTACAAGTTGAACCTTGTTTAGTGATTGAAGTACATTTACTTGTCATCAGAATTTTCCTAAGTTACCATGTTCAAGCACATGTTCTCAGTGCTTTAAATGCAAGAAAGAGGAAGATACTGCTCTGCAAAAAGTTTTTATCAAAATGTGCAGACACACACAAAAGCTCACACAATTTACATGAACCAATTAAATGGCACACTATGCCCCTAATAAGCAAGCTCGAAGATAAAATTAATGGATATTCTATTTGCTAAATGAATTGACCTTTACCAACACAATCTATAAAATTAATTTGGCATACTGTAACGCTGGCAGATTGGCAGTCCTCTCACACCAGGAGTCTGAAAAATAAGCACAAACAGGCATTTCAGTGCCCGGTAACATATCATTAAAACATGTCCCAAGGCATTTCACAATCCATAAACTGTACATGCATTAGCAATCGATTACTCATTATAACCATCACATGGCCTAGATGTTATCTTGCACAGCATCTTAATTTTCCTTGACCCTAACTCCATATTGTTCGGGAGAAGCCCCTTATACGAACTGGTGTAAAATTCCTTCAACAGTGAACTTCATCATGCCAAATATTTCTCTTTTGTTTTGGAGACATGGTATCTTGGTGTGAACTAGCAGTCTGTGAAACGTTTCTAATATTTGCATTTTGTACTTCTGAATCAAGTGCCATTTTTCCTTCAGCCTCTTAAACAGCACCAAATGCTGAAAGCATATTTGAATTTCTTTGCTGGCACATGGTTTGTATACAGGCTTTTGCTATCAGCTGGAAAGAAAAGAGAGAAAGTCACAAAACAAAGGTAGTCACAACCATCTTCATGATTGCTTCATCACTGACAAAATCAAAGAATATTAATACTGGCTGTTCTGAGAATCCTGTGCTGCAGCTTGGCAGTGCTTTGCAGTGATGTTCATGTGGTTTCTCAAATCCACGACACAGCACTCCGCTGGTTAACATGCCTCTTGGCTTTTGTCTTAGCACAAACTACGTGCATCTGAATTATGGCAGAGTTGGAAATCTACGTTATCTGGAAAGTATAACTAATTTCAGGTACATTCCTAAAATAAGAGCTGCCAATTGACAATAGCAATATAACTATTCATCAATAGCAACAAAACAGTTGCTTGCCAGTGGTTCATTAGCCATGCAACTGTAGTGGTCTGGGAAAGCTGTATCTTAGAAGGCAACATTTGCTAGAGAGCAAAACATTTTTCCCAGAGCCTGTGGCTTTGTCTGTGGTTAAGACATGGGTTAAGACATGAGATTGAGTTAGGTATCATTAATCCTTCATTCTGCTTAGCTCCTGACACAATTTTGGTTTGTGCCAATTATCACTCTCTGAGACGATGCCCAGGAACAGTCCAGGGAAAAGCATGTGCCAGAGTCCATTTCCAATACATTGTGTGAACAATGCTGCTTTAGGTTTACTTCCTTCGGCCCTTCACTATCCTTTGTACACTCAGATGCTCCTGCCTCAGGAAAGCAAGAAAGACATGTTTTGTCTCATCCTACAAAAACAACTCTCTGAGGTACAGCAGCACAGCCTCTGAGAATTGGAAACCGAACTCCTCCTCGTAGAAGCCAGAGGAGAGTGTTGGTCAGATGCTAGTCAGTGGGAATGCGGCCCATGTCACTAGAATTCTGGGACAGTGAACCATTCACTGACTTTATTTTATTTACAAGAACAGAAGACAGCGTGCCCATCTACTTTCTTGGAAGAAGGAGCTACTCTTAGCTAAGTTGTGTCTGCAAAGGAGCATGATTCTACTGTATTGCAGTTCTTTCGTGAAAAGACAGATTGACAGGACAGGGAGTAGCACCTACCATATTTTTCGGCAGTTTTGCAAAGTATTTAATGACCTCTCTGTCCATTTTGTTTCTAGGCTCTAATATTATAGAATATTCTTTTGTCTAACCAATTGCTCTCACAAACAGAAATATTAAGACTGTGCTTAAGCAGAGTATCACAAAAACACACTTGGTTTTGACCAAGGAAATACCCTCAGTATATTAAAACAAACAAGCTACATGCAGTAGACAGTGGAATGAAACAACTTCTGCCCTAGGGGTTGTTCAGGAAAGACTATGCAAGCTCATTCCTTGAAAAATGCTATTCTGGGTTTCTCTGGGAAGGAGATAATTTTCTTCACAGCAGCTTATCTGGTGCTGTATTTTAAATGGTTGACTAAAACAGTATTTTAGCTGTTGTTGAACATTTCTTATACAGTGCCAAGGCCTCCTCTGTTTCTCACTTTGTGATCCCAGTGGAGAAGGCTGAGGGTAAACAAGAGGTTGGGAAGGGACACAGCCCTGGGACAGCTGACCCCAACTGACCAAAGGGATGTTCTAGGCCATATAACATCATGCTAAGCAGCAAAACACAGGGGAGTTTTTCTGAAATAACTGTTTCTTGGTGACTGTCTAGGCACTGGTCTGCAGGTGGTGAGTGATTGCTTTTGTATCGCTTGGGTTGTTTTTTGTTTTGTTTTGGGGTTTTTTGTGTTTATTTTCTTGGGTTTTTCCCATTTCCTTCACTTATTACTTTGTATTTTACTCAACCTATGGGGTTTTTAATCTCACTTTTGTCTTTTTGATTGTCTCGCCCATCCCTTTGGAGGAAGTGCACAAGTGACTGAGTGGGGGGCTTACCTGCCAGCTGGGGTCAGCCCACCACAGAC
Organism: Atrichornis clamosus; assembly: GCA_013400975.1. NCBI lineage: Eukaryota > Metazoa > Chordata > Aves > Passeriformes > Menuridae > Atrichornis > Atrichornis clamosus. Next base: position 22,112 of record WBMZ01014864.1, read on the forward strand.
ATAATTATCTGTCTGCCTGTCTGTCTGTCCGTCTGTCTGTCCATCTCTCAGAAATTCTTTAGTTTTGAATCCTGACACCAGAGAATACCCACAAGCACAGAATGGAAGAGATGAACTTGGCTTGGGTACACTAGACAAAACACTGAGGATGAAAGAACAGCGATGTGCTTTCTCTGAGTTTGCAGACCACACACCTGAGTATGCAAATATTCCTTCCTAAAAGTTGTAGTTCCATTTGGTGTCTGAGCTCAGAAATATCTACCTGGAAAAAGAAAATCTGGTCTCTATTAGTGAAAAGAATGCAGGTATAACTAGGTCATTTAGAGAGAGACATGGTAAACTTAACATTTTACAGCTGGAAGAACCAAACTCTACAGATACCTGCCAACAACCTCTGCAGACTCTTATAAAGCATGATAGCTGCAACAGTGCCAGTGAATGGAATTTTTGTAACATATCCTGTGGCTGTTTTCCAGGTTAGACAGGCCTTACACTTTGAAAAATTACCCATATCTCAGTAAAGGACAGTCAGGGCTATTCTGTATTTACCAATATTGGCTTGTGGAATTGAAAATGATGAATTGCTTAAATTTGGTTCCATTCATTCTTAACCATACTTAATAGTGCTTTTAATCAAAGAGGCTTGTTATAAAAACTGTTTAAATTCAAGACAAAAAAAATCTTTAGAGAGCAGGAAAGTTATTTATTAAAGAAAATTCTGGGCATAGTGCCAAAATCTATTAAGCTGATCAATATCATTTTGGGAGATGAAACTGGGAATATAATTTTGTCATCCATACAAATGTTGGGAAGGCTGCCATGTTGATGACAGTAGAAAACATTAAATTATATAAATACCAGAACTTTCCAAGTCTCCAGACTAAAGTCAACAAAGTTACTCAGACTAATACTTCAAAAATTATATTGGAATTTGACCTAATTCTATAAGAAATTATATGCAGAGAAAGTATTTACATTTTAGAGATATCTTCTTCAGATTGTAGAGCTAAATTATCTTCCCCAGACTGAGGGACTTGTGTTCACTGTACAGCCAATCAGTATTTAAAATGTAGTCTCTACCTCCACATGGGAAGCATTAAATATCACCAAATGATAAGACTTCAAAATGCAAAATATTCAACTTCCTTCTATTTCTTGTTTGGTTTTTCAAAACCATATATCTTGTAGAATTGCTAAAATAAATCATTTTAGAGCAGTACCTTAATTTAGGGTAAAATAATGCAGCACTTCTTTCCCAGGTATTCAGATAAGAGTTATTAATACCAAGTTTCCAAGATACAGACTATTTCTAATGCTAATCAGATTTCCCAGTGACTGAATATGCCATGAGTGAGTATCTTCCTTTACATGGCTCTGTACAAAAAGCTAAGAAAATGAAGAAAAAGTGAGGATGACAACACACAACTGCATAATAGTCCACACAAAACACTATGGATATACTAAGCCAAACAAAGTCCAGACTTTGATTTAGCTTTCCACCACAGATCTGATTCACAGGAAGGCCTTTGTGGTAAGGTAACCATGTAGTTTTGCCTGTTGCCCAGGCTCTGTGTGTGCTCCCTGGCATCCCAGGGAACTGGGAACTGCAGGGGCTTCCTGGGCGGGCAGGGCAGGGCATGGCCAGCCAGAGCCTATCCCACTGCTCAAGTCAGTGAGCTGGGCAGGCTGAGGGGCAGGCTGAGGGGCAGGCAGGACAGCCTGGCTGGGCCATCAGCTCATGGGTGAGGGGTAGGATCGGGTCTGGTGAAGGCAACCAGGGTCAGAGACAGGCTCAGGATGGTGACAGGGTCAGGATAAGGCCAGGCCAGGAAATCAGTCCATGGGACATAGCCTGGATGAATGGGCTTCATGGCCAAACCCACACATGGCTGTGATGGAGCAGGAGCAATAAGGGCCTCAAGTGATACATCTGTAGAGCCTCAGCCTTAAGTCGAGTGAAGGGATCTCAGATGTGCCCGAGGCCTCCCCAGAGTGCTGCCTGGGAGACTCCCTCCAAGGGCACCAGGGAAAGGGGCTGCCACAGCTGCATCGGGTCTACATGTCTTGGCCCTGGGAGCCAAACCTCCCAGAGGGCACATATCCTCACATCTCTGACACCCACGTTTGAGGAGACATCTTTATACACATAATAGTGGGGCATAGTGGAAAGTTTTCAACTGATTGTACAACAATGTAACGGATGGTTTTGGGTCACTGGCAGAGGTCTGTGTTTCCGTGGTGGAAAAGAGCTGCATAGGGACACACCCTTCTCCTGCTTGAAAGTGAATCAGGTCCTTTAGTCTGATGAAGGAGGAAGAACCAGCAGGCAGACAAAGAACAGGACTTCCCTCAGCATTCTGAATGCACAAAAATGGAATAAAATGTGTTTGTGAAAGGCACAAAAGAGGAGACTGTAGTGGATAAAAAAGAAGAAGGCCTGGGTGAATGGTACAGAAGTGGAAAGACTTTGTCTTAGACATATCATGAAGGAAGACCTATTAAAGATTTAGGTGAAGAAGGGTGACAAAAGCAGTAGTCTGAGATCAATGGCTACCATCCTATGAAAAGTGAAAGTACATTTCCCTTCCAAGAGATTATTTCTTAACAATGTTTTAGTATCTGTATGCAAAATAGATTAAACTCATGGCTGACCTAAAAATGCAATTAACATAAGGAATGACATTAATTTGTTGGTATTCGTGAGCTTAGAAATTGTCTGTGCGATACTCCAGTGGTAGGAAGAAATCAGATGCATTCACAGCTTGAGATATATGCGAATGACATATTTCTGTTTACGAGATGATAGCAAACAGACATATTTTAAAGAAGAATACATACTAATATATTTTCTATAGGAACTTCATTTTACCAATGAAGCTACAAAAATTTACATAAGCCTACATTCTCATATTTATGGTAGGCAAGTTTAAAAAGTGCTATTCAATCAGAACGTTGTCATCTACTTCACCTTGCATTGAGGTAGAAAAGTACTTTTTTAAGATCATAGAATTGTTTAGGTTGGAAAAGACCTTTAAGATCATTGAGTCCAACAGTAAACTTAACACTGCCAAGTCCACCACCAGACCATGTCCCTAAGTGCCATATCTTTTAAATGCCTCCAGAGATGGTGACTCAACCACTTCCCCAAGAGCATATTAAGTTTGTGGATTTATCACAAGCCTGTCTGTCAGAACCAGCCACGCATGAGGGATACTGAAGGAAGTAAATGAGATGACAAAATGGCAAGAATTTGGAGGAACTGTCACAACACTGTCTGGTTCTGTTGAAAAACATTAATCAAGAGAGGCTGCAGTCGGGAATTAGAGCTTTTTATTTACTGACCATGGATTCAAACACTTGGATTATCCCTTCTGTGTGGTTATTGTTTCAGCATACCTTGACTAGATAATTTATTTTAAAAGACCTTACTTGACTTCATTAAAAGATGATCTCGATTACATGGAGTTTTTTTGAGATATGGTGTTGACCTTTTACCTTTCTGTGTGGTTTTACACAGACATATAGTCAAAAGCTAAATCAGGAATCTAATTCTTACTGAGACTCTTGATATTAGGTGGATTTAGCTACACAACTTTAAATCAATGCTTATTCATCTTTTCTTAGCTTATACACATTTTGGCTAGTTGTTTAATCTCTGTGGTTCTTTTTTTGTTAACTTCAAATGTATAATGTTGGATGACAATAGCATTTTTAAGGGGCCTGTTCACTGCTTTCTGCACAAAAGAAGTTGTTACTCTTTGCTTGTGTCATTTACAGTTTGAATGCCTGATGTTTCAAGGAACAGTGCAAAAGACATAAACTAGCATGGTTCTGCTACAATACCATTCCTTATTATCTGCATCTCCTTCCAGATCTGTAATACTAAAGAAATTTACTGACTATGTGATCATCTTATTAGCATTCAGCAAATCCTCATGAATATTTTCTGCCTGAAGTCATGACCTGAGCACTGGTACAACAATTGAAACAGTAACACAAAAAAAATATGGTTTAGTAGCAGTTTGAGTCAAATTCATGAGAGGTTGCTGAAGTTTAAAGTTACGAACGATTTAGAGACATTAAATATCAGGACTTTCACTGTATAATTAGAAATAGTTTCATTCTGAAGGGGGAAAAAAAGTTGCAGTTCAAAGCATATAGTTTCAAATATGTGCATTGAATTAGTAAAATGAGCCAAAGGGGCTCTCTGAGATAACCAAGAAAGCTATCTGCATATATTATACTTCTGCTGCACAAAGATCTTTTACTGTGTGAGTCATCAGCCACTGGGAGGTCTTAAGAAGCAGTTTTCTCCTTGAAGGGATGGTCTGGAGAATTAGAGAAACATAAAACCTAATTAAATGTAGTTGATGCTATACTTAAGCAAGATCCAGAATTCAATTAGACTTTACTGGATTAAAAGATACAGTTATCTCAGAGACAGGATGACATTTTCACCCCCATGTAAAACAGAAAGTTCATCTGTTTTTTGGTAGCAGTTGAAAGTTCTCCATTGTAAGGAACATTTTCCACATCTTAGTTACCCTTGTGATTAATTGTCTCTAAATCTTCTGTAATTTCTTTCCTACTCTTCTAGCTATTATAACTAGACACATGATTCCAGTGGCATTAGCATGGATACAAAAAGTGGTAATATTTTAACCTATGCAATCTTGAGATCCTTATTGTACAGGGATTGTTTCTTAATTACTCTTGGATGGTTTTGCAAACAGTGTGCTTGTAGTGATCTGACCAGACTGTGCAGGGCATAGTTTTCTTAAGACATAACATATGGTCTCCTGTCTCATAAGTAAAACATCCCATACTCTCTTAATGAGTATGGGTTGTTGATTTGTTTGATTATATTTTTTCCCCCCACTACTGGGGAGTTTACCCAGTAACCTGGTTTGACTTTTGTTAGTAATCCGTCCTTTTAAATAATTTCTAGCTCTCCAATCTCACCTGTAAATCTTATTAGTCAGTTTATATATTACTTTTTCTTCAGATTGAGAGATGAAAACTTGAATAAATTCATTATAAATGCTACTGATGTACTCTGGTTTACACATAAAGATTCTATAACTTCTGCAATTTAAATTCTGTCAAAGATTTTTATTATTAAAATGTCACAAAGTAATTTATTAAATCAAGTTGTTGGGTTTTTTTTTTTTTTTTTTTTTGGGTGGAGTTTGTGTGCTTGCATCCCAAGATGAAATGTCATTAAACAATCAAGTTAATGAAAATATTAATTCCTTGCACCCATAATATTTAATTCCTCACTTTTAGATCTTTTCCAGCCATTCTAGTATCTTGGCCAAGACTGATATTTTCTATTAGGTGCTTTTACTAATGTCATAGCATAAATTTTCTTCTATTATCTAGAATTTTGCCAGTGTTCCAAGAATTATCAATTACCAAACACCAGCATTAATGATTCAGAACATTCATAATCAGATCACAGTGTCACAGAATGGCAGACCTCTGGAGGTCATTTCCAACCCCAGCTGGAGATGTCTGCCCAGGACAGTGTCCAGACAGCTTTTGAATATCTCCAAGGATGGAGACTCTACCTCCTCTCTGGACAACCCTGTGCCAGTGCTCAGTCAACTGCAGAGTGAAGAAGTGTTTCCTGATGTTCAGACAGAACCTCCTGTGTTCCGGTTTGTGCCCATTGACTCTTGGCCTGTCTCTGGACACCACTGGAATTAGCCTGGCTCCATATTCTCTATGTCCTCCCTTCAGATATTTGTACGCGCTGATGAGCTCCCTCCTGAATTTTCTCTTCTCAGACTGAACAGTACCAGCTCTCTCAACCTTTCCTCATAGGAGAGGTTCTCCAGTCCCTTAACCATCTTCATGGCCCTCTGCTTGATATTTTCCAGTAGCTCAATGTTTCTGTTGTGCTGTGGAGCCCAGACCTGGACACAGTTCTGCAGCTGTGGCCTCACCAGTGCAGAGTGAAGGATCAACTCCATCAGCCTGCTGGCAGTGTTCCTTCTAAAGTAGCTCAGGAAAACTTTGGCTTTCTTTGCCACAAGAGCATATTGCCTGCTCATGTTCCACTTGGCATTAGCCAGGACCTGCAGGTCTTTTTCTGTAAAGCACCTTCCCATCTTCCCTTTACTAACTTTGCTGGAACTCACACTATTCTTAGCTGCGCTATTAACCAGATCAGGGAAAAAAGACCCCTAATTTTAGTACACAAAGTTGGCTATTTTTCTGAGTTACTGATGAAATTAAAAGTATTTAATTAGCATTTAAAAGATACTTATATTTAAGTCTAAGTCTCATTTATCTGTGTTCCTAACCACCACGTCTGCGTGCCTTTTAAGTGCCCCTTCAGGGATGGTGACTCAATACCTTCCCTGGGCAGCCTGTTTCAATGCTTGACAACCCTTTCAATGAATAAAATTTTCCTAACATCCAATCTAAAACTCCCCTGACACAACTTGAGGCCATTTCCTCTCATTCTGTCACTTGTTACCTGGAGAAGAAATCAACATCCCCCTTGCTATCACCTCCTTTCAGGGAGTTGTACAGAGTAATCAGATTTCCCTGAGCCTCTTCTCCAGGCTAAACAACCCCAGGTCCCTCAGTCACTCCTCACAAGACTTGTGCTCCAGACAATTTACCAATTCTGTTATTCTATGATACACTTAGTAATAGGAATAGCTAAAATATTTTAATCTTTCCTCAATAGGTGCATCTGAAGAATAGTAATGAGGAAGGGCATCTTTATTACTGACATTTTCATAATGAAATCTCACAAGGATCACTTGTCTATTGGTCCTAGGCAACATCTACACACCTCCAGTAAATGAAATAGGTGACATGACCTTGAACATCATCGATAAGCAAATGTCTCCCTGGTCTGTTTCCTGTTTTAAACCACATATATGCACACTACCACTACTGGGATGGCTTTGTTTGTAAAAAGTCAGTCTTTATAGAATAGATATCGCAAACACTTTATTGCAATCTGAGCAAAGAGAGGTGGTAATGAAGCTTGTAGGAATCCATTTGGGAGAAGCTGCAATGTAGGCTGCTTTGTTTAAAAATCTACACCCACACTTGAGCAATTTAATTTTTTTTACTTATGAGAGTCCCAGCAAGCACCAAGAACTCTGCGTAGTGGTGAGTAACACTTCCTGGGAATTCTTGTGGGCTAGGAGACTTACTTCACCCTGAAGTAATAACCTGGCTTCAGTTATTCATGTCTTTGGTACATCTTCTGAAGTATAATGAGATTATAAATGAGCAAGAAACCTTTAGTACCCTGGAGAATTTATCTGTTGCAGCATGATGCTCTATTTCTCTTCAGCAACACAGCCTGCCACAAAATCTTCAGATCTGTTTTTCATTGCACACACCTCTCCAAGGGGAAATCCCAAGGTCAGATCCTTATCTTCAAGCGTTTTCTAACTAGAGCACCGGAAATCTGAGAGATCAGCTAGCAATGACAAAAGGAAGACTAAGCTTACTCCTGTGATGTAATGCAGCTGTCTTCAGAAAGCTGAAGCATATTCTTCTTGTGCTGTGTGGGGAGTGATTTCCACATTGTTTTTAAAAGGATGTTGTAATAAACCAGGCAAGACTAAGATGAGGAGTAGCAGCTCCTAACCAACTGCTGGAGCTGCCATATCTCACCTGGACTGAGTTTTCGGCTTTCAGTCATACCTGTATCAGCCTTACTGGGAACTTTCACTTGTGTGAAAGGACAATTAAGTGCATTGATATTCAAATCTCTTTCAAACCTTGCAACATAATTATCAAAGGGGAAAATTGTGAGTCTCCACTAATGAGTAATTGGTGCAACAGATCCAATTAAGTTTTGCAAGGTGGAACTCATCTTACAAAAATCCTAAATTTGCCCTCTAGCTTCATTTTGGGGTCAATAGCAAGAATCAAAAATATAGTACACATCTCTACTCAGTGTTACCTTTAACACCTAGATGGTGTCAAATCCAAGCAGTCCATTTTCTTTGTTTTATTATACTGTCACGTACAATCTCCTTTGTTGTTTATCTTATTTTTGCTGAACATGCCCAGCACATTGTGGCACTTATGCTGTGGCACTTGTGCTGTACAAAGTAAAAGCCCTTGTCTCACAGGGTCTGCTATTTAACTCCGCACAACAAGCACAAGGTTTTTAAGGGAATGAAAGGCATGTGGTGTGAGTTCTCCAAAGTCATACAGGAGATTTGTGTGAGAGCTTGGAACGAATTCAGTTCTCTGACTTCTGGATCCATTTGCCTCTCAACATAGGTCAAAAACTGGGCAGAGATTTAGGGATTTTTACCACAATCTCAGTGGATATTGCTTTATATCAAACACATGAATATTATAGAATTCTATTTGCCTGTGACAGAGTTTTTTTTTCTTCAACTCAACAGTGGAAATGCACAAGAAATCTTCAGTAGGATATGGATTTTTTTAAAGTCCCATATCTAAATTAACCAGAAGAATCTGGTTACTTAGAACATAATTGTTTTCCATTGCCCTCTAGAGAGGTTTTATCCCTTATATTTTTAGTTTTGACACCTTCATTATCACTTTGATAGAACATGTTTTGACAGAGCACAATTTTTGAAGACAATCTTCTAGATTCATAAGCAGTATGGCTTATAGTAAACTCTCCTGCTATGCACATCTTAATTTTTTTTTTTTGTCAAATACAGTATTCTAAAAGCTAGACAGGCTGATTCTTCATCCTTTCAATTCCAAAATCAAAGAATTCCAATTTAAATCACTTATTCTGCTAATGAAAGAATAATATAAACAGATCTAATAAGTTGCTTGTTCCTTTGGAAGACATTAATATATAACTGTCATATTTTTACTGTTTGGTGTTGATAAACCATGTTTATATTCATTACTCACATAACATCAATCACTGACTGGAAATCCATGATCTCTCTATTTTATAATGTTCCTTTTGCCATGTACACAGTTAAAATATATCTTCACATTCCTTTGATTAAAAACTCTTTATGATCATTATATCAAGTCTCCTATCAAACAAGGCAAAGTTCTAAGCAAATATTGCATGTCATTTCAGTAGATTAACTTCAACTGCTTATCCTCATAAGTGAAAAAAATACAGTTACTTGTAGAATCAAAGTTTCTGTGTTAATCTTCTGGAAAACCCTTATTGAGAGAAATATGTCTGTGTTCACTCAAAATTTACACCAGATTTTTTTAACCTGATATTAGGAGCACAATAATGTCTCTTGCTTTTGAATGTCTGCATTAGCAACATGGAACTGCCATAATCATTTCAACTATTTTGTTGCTAAGACTGTAAAGCTTGTTTTCCTCAATTAAATTCTAATCTGGTTTATATTTTTTCCTTTTCTTTGCAGGAGTAGAAAAAAAAGTATGAAAATAATTGGCTTTCCCTGACTTTGGTATTGCAGTCATTTTTCCATATTGGTCTCTTAAATAGTACAGAAACTACCCAAACATTGTCTTCAATATGACTAATGTGCATAAACCTAAGCTCGAGTATAATATTTATGGTATCTAGGCCACAAGTTTCAGAGCTGCTATGGATGGACAAGAAATGGAGGTATGCAGGTAGTCATTAGTTTTCCTTTTTATTTTCCTCTCAGATCTTTCAGTTAGATTCTGAGAATCTAATCTGAATTCTCATTTAAAAAGCAGAGATCATGAATCTGGAAAATACTTGCATATGATACCTGCTACTAGCAAATGATTTAAACCTATTAACTTCAGTTGTTCTGCTACCATTAAAAAGCAGACTCTCAAGTCTGGACTAGTCTCTGGTCTAATCTTGTTTACTTGCAGAAAGTCATGTTTCTTTAAACACAGTGTGAAACTGCTTTATTTCAAAATTGACACATCTCATGTACCCTAGTCTAAACAACTTGTGCCTGTGCTCTCAATTAGTCATGCTTGCAATTCCTGCTGCTGGCTTTCTCCTGCAAGCTGCACAGGCTGCAATCAGTGACCCAGTACCCTTGCAAAGGCAGTAAGTACACCTGCTACTGACATAGGAGGTTCTCCCTGCACTGGTTATGCAGCCCAGTGCATTTGGGCTGTAGCTCCCATTTGGTATTCTTACTAGAGAATGAGACTGGATTGCTCCAGCTGAGCCAGAAAGTGCTCAGAGGATCCACTGGCCTCAGTGAGGTTTGCAATTAACTTTGGATCCCAAACCATACCTGTCCTCCTCCCCACTTTCACTAGAATTTTGCAGGATAACAGACAAACATCAGCCTGTTTCACCAATGGTGCATTTCATTGAAAATCTACCAATATTTTTGAGAAATAGAACTATCAATGCAGTTAATAAATGTGTGCACTGTCTTCTTGGAAGAGTAGGAGGAAATATTTCATGTATGTCCGTCTAACTTCACACTTTTCTTGATGAGGGGAAGATATGAGTCCTGGCGTTTGTCCCAACAGCTTACATGTGAAAAAGCTGCAGGATGAAATGCATGAATATTCTTTAAAGAAGGGACAGAAGCTGATGTCTCCCTCCTTTGATCAATTCTTCTAATCCTAAGATCTCATTAGCAAAACCATATCTACTGTGTTTTCCAGGTTGTTCTCCAATTAGTTTTAAAAATAAGAGTAGTTTCACTGGTGGATCTTGGTTGTCTCCACTGCAGAAATCCACATACCTTGACAGATGAGTGCTTCGGAGAAGACCCGCCAGGCAGCCAGAAAAGAGTTTAATTCCTGCTGCTAAGCTACTGTAAAATCTGAGTGTTATTGCTGTCTTATTTTGCTCCTGTGTTCAGGAGTTCCATTTCTGCACAAACGGTCTGATTATTTATGTCTGGATGCAGGATAATGACTTCACAGTCACGTGCTCAGAGTCACTGTCATGTACCTTAGATTTAGGTACCCCAATAACGTAGATTTAACCTTTCCATGGCCTGAAATTGCAGGCTCTAAGAATGTAAATATAAGTTCTCCCAGATCTAGTATTTCTACATGATACTGCCTTGAACTTCCCTGTACACAATATAAATATGTCCTGGTTAGATGCTGTGGTATTCGGGATGATAGCACTTCAGTCTGATGACAGCACTTTGTTTTAACCCAAATTCCAGCTGTAAAACAATCTAAAGAGCACATGATGGGCTGAACAAGTGATTGAAGGGTAAATGTCCTTTGAAAGGTTGGTGATTCTCTACAGTGGTAATTCTGTGTCTGCGCAGGACAGCTATAAGACAGGTTATGTCCAAGGCTAAGGGTTGGGAGTCAGAACAGGGGACACTGGAGAATTTATGATTATAGATGAATACTGCAAGACATAAAGAAGCTGCTGAAGCCAGCAAGACAGTTCTTTCCTGATTAATTCTGAGGATAAAGTAAAGGCTAGTCATTAGATCCTGCAAGATAGGTAGGAAAACAATGAGAAATGGTACTGTAATTTCATGGGAAAAAATGTTTTGTTCTGAGGTGACACTATGCCTAAGACAGGACAAGATGGAATGAAGTAGAGTAAGGCTTAGACTGGAGAACATACCAGACTGTCCAGGACAAAGGTATGGTACTGAAAAGGATGTGCTTAATGCAGCAAGCAAGAATTGTTTCAGGTTTCTTCAAGGCACACTGAGCTGGATTGTCAGCTCTGGCCAGTAGTGTACCTGTTCCCAGTAACAGCTGCTTATTCCTGGATTTTGGTTAAAAGAAAAGCTTTGCTTGAACTTTGTACTAAGACTTGTATTTTACTCCAGGCTCCAGTACAACCTACATGGCTAAGTTTTCAACCAGTGACAGAAGGGGTAAGCCCCTTACCAATAGCATGGTAAGGTACAAAGCAAATATGAGAACCATGTTTGGAGTTAGGTCTTGTAGTAAGAGTTATGGATGGAAGTAGGAGTGAATGAAGTTTTAAGGTGATTCACATTTCATGCAAAATCCCCATCAGTAAGATAAGGATTTGCAAAAATTAGCCAACAATTTTTCTATTTAGTTGCAGACTGGATCAGCATATAGGGTTAGTTGTGGCATAGGGTTAATTTTCACAACAATAGGGATCTAAAGCCTTGCTCTTCCGATGGAATCTGAAAAACACCCAAGTAGGGGACATGTAGGCTGTAGAAGAAGTAAATAACGGTCCTAATTAGTGGGTCTTTGAGTATGTACATCCATGGAAACTGTGGCCTAAATGAACCCAGTCCTAACAAACTGTGAGCCACATCACTGTCCTTCTGCAGTCTAGATCTTGTTTCAGAAATATTTCAAAACGCAACAACAGTTTGGCCCTTCACTGCCTGTTACTCAAATTCTATTTGCTAACCTACCATCCAGCTTAGTCAAGTATCCCGTATCTTCTCCAGAAATATCCATGAAAAGTTGCCCAGCTGGTACAAGTCCTCATCTTTGTTGCCTTTGTTCACCTAATAATTGAATTTTTATCCTCTTTCTACTAATCCCAAGTGTGATCTAAACTTGACTTAAATGGCAGTTCAGAAATAGCAACAAGTTACTTGGCTGGATAGGTTGCCGCATTCACTTAAGCCATTCTTATGATGATGGTGTTAGGTATGGTGAAAAAGACTAAACCTCGTGTTTCTTCAGGGCATCCTATGAAACAAGGACTAGCAATGAATTTTTTCTGCTAGTATATGCCTTATTATTGTGCTAGTACCCTTCCTCTTGTCAGCCCTCTGTTGCAGGATCCAAATCTTAAAATTGCCTACTAAGAACTTTCTATTTGGGAACTAGTTTTAATTCTTCTGATAGCAGACACTGTCCTGCTATTTCAGGCCTTTCAGGAAACAGAACTAAAGCAAGCTTCTTGATCTATTATGTTTTGGGTCTTGTTAATCTTATGCCTAGGTGTGGATTTGGCCAACATGCAGTGAACCATAAAGGCCAGGTAATCAAAAATTATTTGTTCATGTCACATAATTTTCCCTCCTGCTCTTGAAGGCCAACAAAAAACCCAAACTCCCAATCCTGCTTAGTTTTGAAACTTTGCACTGCCTCAGATATAATTCAGCAATTGGCACCAGTGGAATTGCTACTTATAAACTGCCAAAGCCATTACCAGCTAGTATCCCAGGCTGTGGATCTCACATAATCCAGCAATTCAGTTTACCAGTGTGGGTGATATTACTATAAAGGTAGGACAGACTGTGTTAGGCTGAAAAATGCCCAGACACAGAATCAGAAAACACTGACATTTTCCATTCTTTATCTAATATGGGAATCCATAACATACTTGGTACTTTTTGGGTCCAAAATCACTGCTTATATAATAGAATTGATAGAAAACATTTGTCTTAAAGTGACTATAATTCCAAAAGTTTGACTCTCTTATTTTCTGTGAATGACTCTTCTAAAAAGGAAGCTGCTGCAAAATGGACTGCCCATGTTGAAACTGAAGGGAACAAGGAACATGACAGCTGAAAAGACCATAATGAAAAAGGTGCAATAAAGTAGATAGGTGTGTCAAATATATTATGAATTTATTGCAAATGAAGAAGGAATAAAAGCTAAAATGTGAAAGTAAAAAGTACTTGTTTCATGGTAACACATAATTCTAAGAAAACCTATTTATATCCAACTGATTAAATATTTAAATAAAACCAATTTAAAATCTTGGTTAATATTACAGAAAAGTGTTTCAACCTGTTTATTTATGTCAGAACAAATTTAGTCAATGAAGTCCAGCTTACGGGTAGCTGGGAATTCACGTTTCTTTTTCAGTTTGTTGTTTGTTTTATTTAGTTTTTTTTTGGTCAACTCATCAATGGTTCATTTCTCAAATACCAGACTTGTTGTTGAGCCTTACCTCTTGTAATATTTTTCATACATGTTCCAACTTGGCCAGCTTGGAGAATCTAGGCCAGATGTGTTTTATTTCCATTTAAATTAAATGAAAATCTGTAGATGTTTTGCTTTTATTTTTATGCTCTACCTATAATGGGTTTGTGCAGTTATAAAAAAAATCTACACACTTGCAGTGTAAGTCCAGCACTTGTTGTTGCATAAATCTTATTTTTTAAGTTAATTACATGCAAGACAGGTTTTTTCCCCCTCTAGTTGCAAATAGAGTAGCTTAGTTAGGTAAAGATATATCAGTCAGGACAATGTAGATCCCTTTTGTGTCAGGAAGAACAGTTAGGCTGTATGAAGCACCTCAGTGGTGGGGTGTTAACTGCATTTGCAATGTCAGAAGTAAAAGAATATGGTACCACCTTTTTCCTTGCTGTTGGTACAAATTGTGTTTATTTTAACTTAGGTATCTAGGTTTCAGGACTGTGGTTACCCTAAATTGTTTTCAGTTGCTAGAACTAGTCAGTAGGCTCATCAGATAAAATCCAATGGAAATAAATACTAATTGATTCAAAAAATTCTAATTTCACATATAAAATGATGGGCTTTGAGCTAACTTTTGCTCTGAATGAAATCTAGGAATTATGATAGAAGGTTCCAAGACAGTATCTGATCAATGCTCTTTCCAATCAAAAGAGCAAATCAAACACTAGGAATTTTTAGTAATGTGTCTCTGACAATGTGAACATCCCTGGTATGCTTGTATCTCTAATCCTGTAAAGCATTTTGCTCTTTCCGCCACCTCAGAAACAATGCAATAGCAAGATTTGAAGAAGTGCATCAGGAAAAACACATGGAAGATGTACATATTGGAAACGACTAAACAATGCAATGGTAAAATTATGACTAGTGTGTCAACATTATGTAATTATGTATCATTTGTCTACAAAAACTAAGGATATGGAAAGAAACGTATAGCAATCTGTTTTCCAACACAAAAGGTAATCTTTTTGCCATGAGTGTCTGAGGTGCTGAGCTAGAAGTTATTTTGAGTCTAAAAGTCTCTATGTGGATTTATAGAAGGACTGGTTAAGTGCATAAATTAATTGTTACTAATAAGATAAATACAGTTCCTGTGCTGAAAGTGTCTGGGGGGTGTAGAAGCGCTGTTCAGAAATAGCATTTTGGACTGCCTTGTATCTCTGTTGCTCCTGAGATCCCTGTTCTACGTCTCTGCTGGAGTTTGTCCTGGATTTGGTCTGACTTTGTGTAGTTTTGCTATTCATCTTCAGTGCCAACTCAGAAAATACCTACCAGTAGTACCCATATCTAAGTATATTTTTTTAGCAAGTTCATGGAGTTTGGAATTAATGATTTTATTATATGAATTTAGAAAAAATCACAGAAATGTTTAACTGGATCAAGTACAGTTTGGTTCCCCAAGACCAGTAGAGTGGAATGTCAGTTGCTTGCACTTTCTGAGGAAAAATCATGTAAATAGTGAGGCTAGTCTAGAGAAAACATGCCTTAACTACCTGAAGTAATTTGAAGGTATCATAAGCTTGTGGCAGATGGTGAGTTAGGGAGAAGAAATGTTCTTATTTATTTTTGTTCACTGGTAGGCTTTTCTGTAGCTCTATCAATTTAGTAACAGTGTGACTCATAGGAAAACTAATGAACATAACCTGTCAACAACCTTCTGAGGCGAGTGAGTACCATCATGTGATATCTGCAGATCTCTGAGGTACGTCTCTACCCTCCATCCCCTCCAGCTACAGGCATGGATTCACAACAAGAAACATGGATTAATTTTCATGTTCCCAGAGAAAAAGGGCATTGCTCGTAATATGGAGGTTTTGTGGACCTTGGAGGTGAGGATGATTTCCCTCAGCTGCACATACCTGCAAAAAATTAATCCCAGTTTTGAGGTGATCTGAACTGCTCCTGTCGACTAATGACCTAGGAGGGCAAGGCAGAGGGATGTAATTAGAGAAGTTTTGCTACTATTATTGTAGATATTTTCCATCACTGTCCTCTTACTGACTTTTATTTGGTCTTACTCTTAGTCCTTCCCCACAGGAAGCTGATGATTTTAAACCCTCTTACACAGACTCAGAACTAGCCGCACTCTGTGGGCCTGCACAGTAGATGTGAGATCCTGTGATGGCAGAACTTTGAGGCCTCAAACCACGACATTCCGGTGTAAAGCCGGATACAGCTCGGAGGAACAACCACATTTGCCCCCTGTGGCCTGAGACCTGCAAGCCCCAGCACCCACTCAATATCTCACTGAAGGGGGGACGGCAGCTGCCGGAGCCACCACCCCACCTGCTATTCTGGGCTTGTCCTTTGTTTTCCGGCCACTCACTCCCTCACTCCCTCCTTCCTACTGTTTATTTGTTTGTCTGTTTGGGATTGAAGGGTCAGCGAGTGAGGGCGAGGGCCACAAAGGACTCCACAGAAGTGTTCCCTCTACCACAGGATGGGACACGAGGTAAATAGGCAGCCTGAGGAGGCCTGAGCCTTCTTTCACTGCTAATACACATCGGAGCCACTGCTAGAAGCCTGATATCTGATAAGCTGCAAATATACATGGTATGTTAATGCCTGCCTCATCCAGACAGGAAGTTTTGTGACTGGATACACAAATTATTCTTAAAGGTGATAACTCAATTCAGAGTTTTGTTTTGGCTTCCATTGAACTGTGTAGGGAAGGGAAAGTATATATTAAAAACATCAAGAAATCTTGATTACAAAATATAAAAGACTAATACTTTTGACACATTGCTTTGGGAAAACTGGATGTCTGTATATTTTAAATAAATTGTTACTGAATTAATTTAAATTAAATCTTCTTTCTCTGAAATAGCATAAGAATGACCTCAGCACATGAAGAAAAACAGTAACCATAAAGCTGATCTGCAGCCTTTGGAAGAATAGAAAGACTGTCAAGAATATTGGAATATGTAAGTAGATTCTGATATAAGACCACAACTCTTATTTAATCCTAGAATATAGAAAGGCATGCCAGCCAATAACATTTTTGTGACACAAGTTCCTCAAAAAACAAAAGCAAACATAGAGCTAATTTAAATAAAATTATCTCATTCATCAAAGTTTCCATGTATACAGTGCACCCAGGACTGGAAGAGAACACTAAAATGGCCAATTGGCTGATAAGTATGTACCATTGAGTATTAAAATATTTTTGGTATAATTTTGTACAAAGTCCAAAATCAAACAACTAAATAAAAGTTTAGAAGCAAAGTGTTTGGTAAGTTTAGACATGATTGATATGAAAATGTGGACTTTGACCTGATTGTTTTAAACATTTGTTCTTGGCATGGTGGAAAAAGAAAATAATGTATGTTTATACTAGATATTAATTATTGTATAGAGAGTTATGCTTCACTGAGTGTACAAAAGCCATTTATTATTCACTCTTTTTTTTTTTTGCTTGTACATATGAAATATAAATCAGGACTGATGTAAAAAAAAGAGACGCATTCATTAAGGAGCCACTTTACCTAAAAGCCAAAAAGAACAGGAAAGAACAATGTGAGCAGAGAGATGAAGATAGATAAGCACTACAAGTAACTGTTGTCCCACACAATATATTTAAATATATTGGTAAATTAAGCTGGCTAAAATTTGAAGGAGACTCGCTCTTCAAGAATTTACAAGTCAGAGACTCCTTTTTGATGTAAGCACATGTTCATGTTTGCTACAGAAAGAAGACCTGAATGTTAAAGAAAGATCATTACAGTATTTTTCCCAACCTTTCCTTTAAAAATATTAATAATTTATTATTTAAGAAGTGGGACTGATTTTATGTTACTGTTCTCTCAAAATTTTTTCTCCCAGTTCAGCTAAATGGTAAACTATACTGATGTTTAGTAGTGCCAGGTAAACAACTGAATGGTAACAGATTTTTATTTACCCATTGACCCTTCAGGTTAGTCACTTCATTAAGTGTGGGGCACTGTAAAGGAGTTTTTCTTTTAATTATCTATACTGTACTTTTATGTTAATATATAGGGGGCTGTTTTGATTATTTGCAAGAGGCATACTGCATGGGCCTAGATGAAAGGGTGTGACTCACTGCCTGCACATGGAGACTTTTTTTTTATTCTAATGGCAATAAAAATGCATAAGGGAAAAAGGAGGTAATTGAATGGTGCATTCTTTGAGCTTAATCTGAGAAGGAATCTGCATTTGTTATGGAGAGAAGCTGTGGCTTTCAGCAGTCTAAGGATACAGTAGGTGCTCTCGTGTTGCAGATGGGGCACAGTGCTAGACTGCTGGAAGGATACCATCTGAGTATCAGATACTTGGAGAGCACATGCCCCATCAAATGCAAATAAATTTACCTGTCATGATCCATTATTTTGATGTTGGAAATAATCTGTCAGGTTTTATCTGCTTTTCTATTCTCTTTTCTCATTTCTATTTTCTCATTTCTCTTCTTTTGCAGCTTCACCTATTTCTGCCTTCTATTTTCTGTCCCATTTTCTGTCTCTTTTTAATCTGTGTGCCTTGTGACACACATCACCTTGTTCTCAGCATGTGAGGAATGATTATGACTTCTGTCCAGCATTAATACTCCTTACTTTAGATTGGAAAATCATTGCTATTAGTCATATTCCATCTAGACCCCCTTATATTAACTGAGGGACTTCATTAACAATTGGATCAACTGTTGTCGTAGTAATGTTATAAACTCAATTCCATTCCCTGGTTCCCAAGATGTGAGTAGACTTTAGGACTGAAATAATTTGAAATATATATGCTTTGTTAAGACATACTGTAGGAGGAATATAAGTGGGATGTAGTATGTTTCTAGGGAGTTTATTCCAAGTGTTAATAGGTGGTCTAAGGAGTAACATAACCAAGAATGTGTGAAAAATACAAAAGCAGCAGACCAAAGGGGAGAGGATAGACAACAAAAATAACTGTGAAATGATTAATAAGATCTTTTGTCTAAGGAGAAAATGAGAGGAGGAGTAATTTCCTCTGTATTTTATGTTCAACATGTAGGTGCCTAACCTGGTCCTCTATAAATAAACTTGATGCTCAGGCAGTTAGGCAGTCTTTTAGTATCTAATCCCTTTAAAGTGTTTGAATTAGGGTGGCCAAGAAACTCAGAGAAAAAAATAAATGTGTTGCTTGAACATATTAAAATCTTTATTTTTAAATTGAGAAAAGCAGTACTAGTAGTTCATGGTAATGAACAATACTGTCCATGAATTTAGTTTTATGCCAACTTAGTCCATGACATAACAGGTCTATAAAAAGATAGTCACAGATATAAACCAGGATGGGTTTTTATCATTGCTTCCAATCAAACCATACAGATACAGATGGAGATTCTAATGGATTGAGCACTAATACATTCTTTGTGCTAGAGTAAATAAATTTGCTCCTCTAGGCTTATAATAAGTATAGCTAGATTAGTGTTACAATAAGTAAATAAGTGATGACATAAGAAAATTATTTCTGTCTCATTCTTCTGTCTATAACCTTCTCCCCCTATCAGCTACAGTAATGCCAGGCTGTACCAATGCTGCCTACTGCCTTTGTGTGTGCATTTTTCACTAGGTAAAAAGAACGTGTACAACAGCTCTGTCAAAATGTTATATGTGCTAAAAGCCAAGTATCATACAGATGCCAAGAGCACCTTTCTGCTGCCAAGGAGTTGAGAAAAAGTTAATTTATCCACACCTTTCATTCAGAAAAGTGCTGTCTAATCAGTTATATTTTCTTCAATCAATTACCAGTTTTTCTAGAGTTTCTCAGAACTTTCTTCTGAAAACTTATTTCTGTTGAAATTTTAGCCCATGGATTCAAAAGTTACATGCAAGGGAAAAGTCACCACTGTGTTTTATAAATCTCATTTAATAAAGGAGTAGACTAAAATTAGATTCAGTACCATATTTCAGGGGGAAAAAAAGTACATTTCTTTCTGAATATTGACATAAGTAATTTAATTTTTAGTTGAAGCAGTGTTTTATAATATCCATGTGTACATAAAGATCCATCAAAAATAAATAACTTGAAAGCACCTCTGTGATTCCGAGGAGATCTTTATTGTATAAAGATAAGGGTTCTAAAGGGTAAGAAGTGACACTATGTGCTGTTGTTGAAAAGACTCAGTAAATTAATAAAATGTAAATATATTGTCAAAAATTTAGATTTGCTTCCTAAGAATATAAACATGCCCAAAGAGAAAATCCATTGATGACCTCAACACAAAACATGGTAAGGCTGTCCTCTTTTTTTATGCTGATCTTTCACATCTTTCTTTTAAAATTTCTTTTGTTTCTTCTTTTATTGAGTAGAGGGCATACAGTATTGGTGTGTGTTAATGTTTTCGTTACAGGCTCCATAAAATTAATGCCACATCATATCAATTTGTGACAATATCAGCAGTATCTGCACATGTCTGGTACCTCACAACCATCAAAGAAATCAATCACATAACCAGCCTTGTTCTTACTTGTACTGCCTGATTTGGGATGCTGGGCATAAGACTTAGTTACTCCTTTTGCTATTTTGCTTTTCTCTCCTTTTGCCCACAGTCATGCAAGTACGGTTTCAAATGAAAGGAAAAAAGAGCACTTTGGTTCCTTATAGTTTTTTTAAGAGCTTAATAATATTCTAATGAGGTGTTAATAAAGTGCAGTTTAAAGAGTACTCTATGAGAACTATAGTATAATTCTCAGAGAGCTAAGAGATATGCACATTGCTTATAAATAAGCAGTTTCAACTGAGTCATTAAGCCTCCAAATTTGTGCCAATTTTTCTAATAGAATATTTTAAAATAGCAGTTCAGTAAGACCTCTCTTCAGCATGGAGAATTCCCAGGCTGTTTCATGCTTTTGAACACATTTCTTTCCACCCTGCTTTTATGGCACAATAAAAAAAGGTATGTCACTGCTGAGATCACTTTCAGGATCAGCAGCATAATTTAGGCTGCTGTGAGATTGCTTAAGTTACACTGGGGACAAAAGCAGCACGATCCTATTTGAGACAGAGTAGTTATAGATACTTCCCTTTCACAATATCTTTGCTTGTGCCTCATACTCATGGGGTGGCGGAATTAAACACTCTGTCTGTCAGCTTCATCATCTGCAATCCTGTTTTATTTCCATGTTTCTACTGCAAAGGCTAACCTATCCCAGGGAGTATGTGTAAAAAAATCGAGAGGTCAGAAAAAGAGGTCAGCAATAGTTTTCCTGTTTCCTTTAGATTCAGCTCTGAACTGGATCCATCTTCTTAAATGCATTTAGATAGCAATGTAAAAATTACGTGATTGGTATGATACAAGCATGAAATGTGCATTACCCTAATTAAAAAAAAAAAGATTAATTGCAAGTCTGGAAAATTAGACATTTTAAACTGTCCATAATATAATAGGTTGAGAAGTTCAGGAAAGAGTGAAGCCTCTAATAGTTCAACAATGTAGTATGCTAATAAATCAAACCCTCTCTCAGGAGCAGTTCATTATTAATGTCATTTGATTACAGATGAAAATGAAACATGGTTGAAAAATCAATCAGGACATTGATTTTTCACCATTGAAAAACTCTGGAAAGTAGGAATATTGAATGAGATCGCCATTTAAAGAATCATTTGATTCTACTTGTTTCTCAGGAGTGTTATAGGTAGGTTGGGCCCTCCTTCCCTGTCTCAGTGAGTGAAGAATTTTATTTCTTTTCTCTGTAGGGGACCTCTACAGGTGAAACTCTTTGGCATGTGCTATAACAAATGTTGGGTTTTAAGCGTGTGAGTCTGTGTTACTAAGATATGCCCCAAACTAAGCATGTGTTTTCAGTACTTTGTTCATTTGTATCCTAAATATTTATTCCCTGATGAGAACATATTTTATGTATAGTGGCTGTGCATTCAATACAGGAAGATTGAGAGGATGTCTGAGTTCTTCTCTTGCCTGTTGCTGCTGCTGATTTTAGTTCTGTAGTGAGAAGAGTCTTGATATAGAAGTGTTGAATTCAAGTTGTCTCTTCACTATTACAAGCCTCAAAATGTTTTGTCTGGTATGAAAGGGGAGGATTTCAATCGGATATTAAACAAAAAAATGAGCCATATTGAATTAGTTTACTAGAAGGCAGAGTTAGACGTGTAGGTCTCAGATATCCTCCATCTTCTTAAGTTTCTGAATCCTTTTCGTAACTCAGCAATGTAAAAGGCAGGAGGGAGAGACCTGATGGCTAAATTAGAAGAGGAAAGATGGATCTTCTAGTCACAAGAAATGTAAGACTTTGTCTTCAGACACAAGTTCTTCCACTGAAATTGGTATTGGGTTCTTAATGCAATGTTCCTCTCTACTGAGGTCACAGTGTTGGCACAACTGAGTTCTTATATTATCCAAAATAGTATAAACAACATTAGACAGAAAATATGCATCCTTCCTAAGATCAATGCTTCTATATCTCTATTAACAAGCATAATTACAGAAATAGTCAAGCTAATACCAAAAGTTACAGACCCGACCTTATTAAGTTCTTTCACCTTATAACTTTGTTAGAGATCTACCTATCATTATACTCTCTAATAGGCATGTCAATAGACATTTTAATATTGGAGATTTCTGCAAACTCGTATCAGGTGTTGAGCAAAAACTTTATTTGAAATTGTTTATATATTATTTTGGCCCAGTCTGTGTATTCTAGGGTACTTTTAGTTATTTGTTGGCAGTGAAAGCTGACGTGAATATACCATTTCTAATGCAATCTTAGTTTTCTTATCTCTAACGGAAAGGTTATTGAAATAGAAATCTTCTTACAAGTTCAGAAGCATCCCAGGGTACTCCATAAAAATAGTTTTATCTTATAAGCCTGAATGCTGAACTGGAATTCAGTGAAGTTCATCTGTATATTCTTCAAAAAAGAAATGAACTCCTCTCTCCATATTAGTAAAACTTAGTTCTAAAACTACTGGTATTGACATTTCTGTAGCATGCTAGATCTAAACAATTAAAAAAATGTATGGCTGTGAAACCTTCATATTGAGTTGTAATTTAGCTGTAATTATAATAAATAGATACTAGTATAATATTTACATGAGAAAGCAAATGTGTTTTGAAAACCAGAGCCATTCTTCTCTTAATGTCGCACAGGCCACTGATCAGTCAAACTGACTGATTGCATTTCTTAGCTTTGATTTTGATTTTGGTTTTCTTAACGTTTTATGGTACTAGAATAAAAAGTTATAATCTTTGTTTGATTATTTTGCACTTGGGGAAAATAATCTTTCGTGCTATCTGTTTTTGTAAAATATAATGTAAATTTTTATTCCCAAAAGTGAGGAAAAGAATGCAAGTAGCTTTTAGGCACGAATATCTATCAAAAATTGCATATGAGATCTGGTAGTAGATTGCAAACAAAGCAGCAGGAGTGAGCAGGATATGTGAAACAAAGAGCTCTGCCTGAGAAGAATGCTTTGTGCATTGCTGAGGTTTGGGAGTGGCACTCCAGAAGCTTTAATGCCAGAGCACGCACGTATGGTACATGCCACATGAAAGGGAAGGTGAATTGTATTGCAGATACCGTGAACATGAAGAATATACTACTGTTTATTTTACAGTTAAGCAATTGAGCCTCAGTTTGTCTGAAGCATGAAATATTTGACTAAATGGAGGTTTCACCCATAATCTAAGGAGGAGGAGTAAAAGCTGTACTGTGTAGCTGTAGTGTTTCAAGCAGGTCTTTTAATACAGGAGCGTGTTCTGTACTGGGCAGGGTTTATGCTAGTGAAACAAGCTCCTGCTGTTAAATTTATGCTTAGACTATATTCAATGCAAAGCAGAGAGATTACAGATGGCAAATGATGTAATTTATGTGCAATGAGCTAGGCACAACACTGTTGTGTCTATAGATAGGAGGAGCCTGATTTATGTAATGTACCAATGCAGCATTAGTGTGTTTGGAGAGCATTTCTCAGCATGAGACAGCAGCCAAACAGCTGTGCAAGAGCACTGCAGCTTAAAAGGTGGAATTTTTTAAGAGACCAAATGGAAGTGATGATGCTGCAAGTTCCTCTTATAGGCATATGGCATACCCTGTGGAAGTATGGCTGTGTGTAATGTGGAGTCATTGGACATGTTTTCAGGGTAAAAAGATTATTTTTAAAGGAGCCATCTCCTCATTCTATGACTGCTGAGAGATCAGTATGCTACTATTGTCAGCTGCAGTTCTTTACGCCTGAACTGGTGCAGACACTAAAAAATACCCTAAAGGCTGCAGAATTCCACTGATAAATTTGATATGTCAGGGAATATTTAATTGATTTTAGAACTTGTTTGATTTTTCTTGTACCCAGATATGATTGTTCTTCTTATCATTAACTCTTCAAAAGTGTGTAGATGTCATTTACTTCTCTTTGTCCGTCTTCATTTCCTCCCTCCAGTTTGGGCATGACTTACAACAGCACTTGCTTGCACAAATGTGCGAGTTACAATTTGACCTTATTAACTTTTCCCAAATGACTGCTTCGACCATGTCTGCATCAGACTTAGTGAGCTGATCAGGATGCTTTGAAACTCAGAATTTGCACAGTAGTCCTCTCCCTTGCTGCTGTGTTGGTGCACTGCTAGGCACCAGCTGTGGGATTAAATCTGTCATGCTCTAAACAGGAAGCCTGAGTTGTTACAGCAGCTGTTACTTGATGAAGTGACAATCTGCAAGATGCACTATGTTTTACGAAAGAAGTAGAGAGAAAGTTCCTTGGTTTTTGTTATAGAATACTCAATGTAAGGAAGATAGTTTTGGAAGCTATTTTCCTTTGTGAGTTTTTAGTCCTGTTCCTTTAGGTTTTTTCAAGCTTTACAATCATGCTTGGCATATCTGAATATATCTTTTATTCTAGAAACAAAAAAGAGTGCTTAGAATCAGTGGTTAAACTCAGAGTAATTGTTTGAGAACCTGTATCTTAACTGAATTTATTTCCTTCTAAAATATACTGTAATGCCTTATCCAAATTTTTGTGTGAGGTATTGTGCAGTGTATAATCACTGCCACAGTTACGTGCAGAGCTTGCATAGTTAAATGTTTTCTCATTGCCTTAGGGATATCTGGAAATGGAAAGACACGATATGGAACATATTGTCTTATCATTGATTCTATTTTATTTTTGAAAGGACTTTGGCAAAGAAGAAGTGATATGATAGCTAGAGCTTCACTACTTTGAGCAAAATGGTCGACTAACATATTTTAAAAGGTAGTGTATGTAAAATCAATTTAGTGAGGCTGCAGAAGAAAGAAAGGTCAGCTCCTTGGGAATCCAAGTGAATTTGCAGTCACAGACGAAAGCTATTGTAAACACCAAAGAAAGATGCATATCGTAATATAGATTTTTCTCTTCTCGGTGCAGATCACCACTCATTTACTTTTTCATTGGCTATTGTGAAGCTGCTGAAGTTATAATCTGCAGGTTTTTTAATGGTATTTGGGAATTGGAAATAATAGTTTTAAAATAGTGAATAATATAGGTCAGTGATCCCTTAAGGTGCTATGCAATAATATAAGTACTCTTGATAGTCAAAAGCAGGAGATTTGATTTATGTTTTCCTAAAAAGATACCATGAGCCTGTATTCCCAGAAATCTCCTCCAGGGGCGCATTCAAAGCTAATGGGACAGATGAGTAATAAAAGAACTGAAATCTGTTGTTCTCTCTCTTGTTAACACCCCAGAATGGTGCATGACAGAGGGGCAGCCACACAACTTCTGCTTTTGCTGGACTTGCCCCATGCTGTGTTAGTATCACTTCATACCAAATGTACAGCAGCAGCTATATGATTTGTGCTGAGCAGCTTCCATTTTCAAAGCATATTGAGAGAGAAATGAGAGAAAAACCTTTATTACCTGGATGCAGTAATAATCCAGAAGCTTTGCAAACTTCTGGCCTTAATATTGAGACAGTTGTTACTTTGGAAGATTATTTTTTCCTTTCAATAGACAAGGGTAGTACATCAATATCCTGGTGAATTTAGGGTGTTTGATGCTGTTCTGGTACAGATTTATCTTCAGAAACCAGTTAAATAATTGGGCAACTTGGAAAGTTTTTGTCATATATATATATACATATATATATATATATATATATATGTCGAGTTTTCAGCAATTTCTTCATAAGCAAGTAGGAGTAGACCCATAGCCCGAAACACTTGATGTTGAGGACTTGATATTTGGAGTGTCTTCTAGGAGTTTGTTCAGCCTAACTCTGCTCTGGTCCTTCCCAATGGCATATCTTCCACTTCAGACTTATATTCCAAAGTCCTATTTTCAGTGGAATCAGTGAATCAGTGGGATCAGGAAAGATCCGTATTTAATTTGAAAAACCATACATTCCATTATTTCTTTTATACAGTTCCATTCAGACGTACTAGAATTATTTTGTAAACATGCAATAATTTTTTAAAAATAATTTTATACTACTGTTCTTAAATGCTTCCTACTATTGGGACTGCTTATCCTTTAAAAAACAGAAGTAGAAAAATGCTGTATTTTAATTCATATATTGGTGATTAAACATCAAAACAGTTACAAAGTCTACCGTTGACTTTTCTGATAACTCTCTGATTTCCTGCTGAGAACAGTGCAAGTGCATTTGCTGCCACTTTTGACCATTCTAGTGTTTCACCAACCATTGAAGACACCCATTCCTATATGAAAAGTGAACTACTAGTCTTGGATGGTGAAAAACACAAGGAGACACGTACAAATTGCTATCATTAGGACAAATTCATGCTAATATCATACAAGCACTTTTTGTGTGTGCGGTGGAGTGAGGGAAACAACGTGCAAATGTGATAAAATCGGACTTTCGAATGTTGCACATCTATATCAGTGTCCCCAAGGGCAATGCTTGATATCTTGACAAAGTTGGTCTTTGCTGCTAAGGTAGTCCTACATCTCAGTCACTCCCATCTGTCTACTCTTGCAAGTTCTTAGATGCAATTGCTCTTGCTTGATCTTGTGATGAGTTACTTCACACAGGTAAAGTTATCCTGAAACAACTACTTATTTTGCTGGCTGCTTATTTCCTTAAACTAAGTTAATTTCACTGTAACAGGAAGTTAAACTAAAGTCTCCAATCTGGCTTCTGAATGCATGCAACCTGAAGTGCCTCAATTATATTAGCTTTCTTCTAGAATTTATTTTTGTATAACAAGTGAATTTGAAACATGCTGAAATACTATTTGCTTTCTGAGCCATTTCATAATTTTATTATTTGTACTTTAGTTCATGACATTTTTGTCACTTTTCCTTTTCTTCATTTTTTAAATGCTATGCTGATTTTGGCTGGGTTAGAGTTAATATTCTTCACAGAGGTTAGTATAGGGATATGTTTTGGATTTGTGCTAAAAACAGGGTGGATAATGTAGAGATGTTTTAGTTATTGCTGAGCAGCGTTTACACAGAGCATTGTGGTTCCCTGAAAAATTATTCTAAATGAAATATGACTATCCTAAACGGCCATTTTATATAGAATGTAAAAGAAGAGAATGCAGAAAAAGTACAAAATAGAGTTTGAGCTAGGAAATTTAGAGTTCTGTTTCAGAGTTCTGCTCTAAGCCCCTGATATTGCTTTATGTGAAGAGATTTTAACCAAAATAAAATTTTTCTTGATGTTTTCCCTTGTGGATTTACTCTTCATTTCCACCTGGCAGATCCCTTGCAGATCTGACTGATAGAGCTGAATTCTGAAGCACACAGCTGTAATCTAGACGGAATCTCTGGTTTTTCTTCTCACCCTGCTGCCTTTCTCTCAGCTATCTCAGCTGTGCTATTCCTGATCTTTCTGCAGACAAACTATTCCAACTTCAGAACGAAGTTCTGTTCAAATGCAAGGAAGACATAAAAAGGCAACTCCATCAAATGATTGATCTGTTTTCTCCATATGGCCTCCATACATAAGTAGATCCTTTTCTTACTTGTTTTAGTGTTCTCTGAGGGAAATATTTACACTGTTTAGCTCTAACATTCCAACTTACTAACATAATCTGCCTTTCAAGGTACTTAACTCTTTCCATTGTATTTTACCTAAAATTTAGGGTCCTGTAGTCCAGTTGTCTTGAATATATCTTAGGTACATACTTCAAGAAGACAAAGGTGGGAATGTGTATTAGCTCCTGTGCCTCATCATTTTGCCCACCTCTGCTGGCCTACTCTGGTAAGTGAATTCAGGCAGTTAATTTATAAGGAATTTCTTTAGTAATGGAATGGGACCACATTCTCTGAAGTCAAATTTGTTAAATTTTGAAGAAGAAAAACAGTGGTAGTAATCAAGAAGAAACAGGAGCATAGCAACATAATGTACAATTGTCCTCTTTTCTATGGAGAGGCAACTTAACACCAGCCCAGAGTAAAATTAGTCAAATATACTCAAATATCAATTACAAATATCTGCTTTTAATTTTAAAATGTTTTTATGTATCAATCTTATGTTATGTGTAAGAAATAGGTTGGCAGTACTACATAAAACTTTTACTACATGTACAAATAAAATTTGAATGAACAAACTCAGTATTATCAAAGCAGCTGCAAGCCAATCACTTTTTATTAGCCAAAATTTTTATTAGCCAAGTTAGTGTTTGTTCCAGAATTTTTTTCTGTTTTGTGGTGAAAAACAAAGTAAGTATATTGAAATGTGTATTCCTAATTTTCATCACTATCCTGTTTTTTTCCTACTTTAAACACCTTAGGGTTTATGGCATTTTCCAGGGGGATGATCAGGGATGTAGCTGTCCAGTATTAGTCATCCATTGGAGATGTATCCCTAATATAAATGAAAGGAATGCAGCAGCTGAGTTGTCAGAACATGAGGCAGGAATAGGCATCACACCTTTTTTTGAGAAACCAAAGCTATCACAGGGCTTCTTCCTCCTCAAGTCCCTCCAGTACCTGAGTGTTTTGCAACACAGAGAATAGGTGGACTCCTGTCTTGAAGGAGTTACCAACACCTTAGACTAAAAGGCATAAGCAGAATAAGTTAATTGAACAGCCAAATCAGCAGCAAAATGAGCAGCTATTTCTGCAGCTTTGTGGATGGAAGAATGGGAAGACTGAGACTGATGAGGAACAAAAGTGAGGATTGTTGGGGAACAAATGTGGTGGACATACTGTCAATAAAGGAAGAACAAGCTAGAACAGGATCAGTGCAACCTAATGGCAGCAACTCCCAGTCTGAGAATCCTGCTTTAGGCTTGATCTACAGGACCTCTTGTTGACCTGTTTTTCACTTGAACAGAGTGTCTTTTACTTCCTAAAATGTGTTACAGTTTGATTCAGCTTATTTAGGTTTTGGATGGAGCCTTTTTTTACAGTTATTAAAGCCTGCAGATTTTAAATCCATTCAAAACTGATGACCAAGATTTATAGATATTTCTGTTCCTGTCAAAGAGAAAGAATCTCTATTCTCACATGAATTCTTCACTATATTAGTTAATGATACTGTTGCACTTTTCCACATATGCTTCTAAGTTTGTAGAGAAGTTTTTCTACACAACTGACAGAGCTTACTTTAGACAAGCATATAAATGTAATAAGTTTTAAGGACACACATTGTTTTGTACTTCTATAAACAAAAGAAGTGCTATTTTTATGGTAGCTTCAATTGTTCAGGTCACTGAGTATTAAATCAACTGTTGTTTATCTCAGCTTTATTTAATTTCAAATATACTAGTTGTAATGATTACTTTGCAATTGGTAATACAAGAGTTGAACAGCTAAAATCTGTAACAGAAATTTTTATCTTTACAAGATATGACAGGTTTTGTATACATGCAGTTTCAAATTGAGAAATTAAAATACTTCCTCTTTTCAACTGAAATTTAAGGAAAAAAAAGCTTTTATAGTTAGTGTTGGGTTCTCTGACAATTAGAGAAAAATCACAGAATTACAGAATATCCTGATCTGGAAGGGACCCACAGGGATCATAAGTCCAGCTCCTGGCTCTGCACAGGACACCCTGAGTCACACCATGTGCCTGAGAGCATTGCCCAAATGCTTCTTGAACTCTGTCAGGCTGGTGCTGTGACCTCTTCCCTGGGGAGCCCAACCCAGTGCCCAACCACCCTCTGGGTAAAGAACTTTTTTCTAATATCCAACCTAAACCTCCCCTGACACGGCTTCAGGCCATTCCGTCATTCCTTGTCAGTAGTCACCCGAGATCGATACCTGCCCCTCCAGTCCCCCTCACCAGGGTGTTGTAGACTGTAATGAGGTCTCCCCTCAGTCTCCTCTGGGCTGAACAAATCAAGAGACCTCAACTTCCCCTTGTATGGCTGTCAATGAGTGTTTGGCTTCATCTTATTGATCAGACAGCGAACACGGTATCTACAACTTTATGATTTGATGCTCTTAATGTGGAGTGTATATTTGAGAGAAGGTTTTAAAAACTGCTATTAGTGGCCGAACGCAGGGTTCCTGTGGATATCAGCCTCTTTAAATAAAGTAGCTTATTCCGTGAACATGGAAGTCATTTTCTTGTGAAAAGCTTCCCAGTTTTTAAAATGTCAATAACGGTAGAGGCTTTTTATTCTCATGGTAGACACAGCCACTATTTCTCCTGGTAGTTCTGATGTAAAAATATACTTCAGCTGTAATTTTTATATGCATCTAATCAACAAGAAAACAATTTCAGATCATAGATTACCTCATGCCAGCTGGGAGCTCCCATGTTAGTATGTTTAAATTTTTACCTTTCTAGCTTCAAAGAAATGATCAACAGCACTGCAGATTTCAGATTTAGAAATACAAAATAAAACCTGTAGACTTGGTCCTTTTCATGAGAGAGCCCTGTAGGTTGTTGTAGAAGCTCACAGTTACCCTTCAGGGCCTTGGAATAGTGGTTTTCTTCCCATTACTTAGAAGTCTCTCTGCACAGGACCTCACCAGGCTTTTGTTCTTACTGTCAGTTTCAAGTGCACAAATATTCCTTGCTCACTGCAGGAGATTTACAGACCATGTCAGCAGTCAATTGTCAAGTATGCTGGTATATGAGACTTCTGAAAGAATGGCATGCAGAATAGTTTGAAAGCTGTAAACAATTTAAACTATCTCTCCCCATTTCAATTTTCAGTGTTGGATAGAGAGTTACAAATACTTTAGGTAACCTTTTGGGTTTTTTCTAATCCGATATCAGCACTAGTTGTTTGTCTCAAGAGGATACAGAATGCAGAGAAGAAAAAAAATTAATCAAAATCCTGAAACAACAGAGCCTTCACCTTCAGAAGAATATGACTGTGTGGAATTTTACCAGCTGGTTTTGCAGCTGGCTATGAATTGCAGGCTGTTTGTTTGCTTCCAGCACGTCTGCAGTCAGTGAAGAGAAACAGCAATCTTCTCTGGGGATTTCATGTCCAAAACAGATTCAGAGTACTTGTTCAATGATGACTGAAGGCACAGATTTGTCTGCTGTAATTTGAGATGCATGAAGACTGCAAGACTACTTCTGCATTGAGTATTCTTTGCATGTGTTGCTACCCCAATTTATTTTTTAGAAAAGTAGTTATATACAGTAATTTTTTTCCCCTCTGAGAATTACTCTTTCAGTGCTGCCCTTCTCTCAGTCCTTGGAAAATATCTCCTCTTCAGCAGCAGATTTCTACATGGAAAGCTTATTGGAAGAGTTCCTACAAAACATATTCAAGAGTCGGGGACATGTTTGAAGTAGTAGAAAACAATTATTGGTTAAGAAAATATATGCTACCATACTGAGAAAAAGTGGGGAGGGGAAGGTAGTCAAAATGTGAAATCTGTTGTGTATCAATATGTCACTCAGAATAGAAAGAATGCTCTTATTAAGGAATACCAAATGCACTTATTAAGGAATATTGTAGCAGTGAGAGAAGTTTCCAGCAGGGGCGGGGGAGGAGAAAGGATTCTGTTTTGTCCTGTTATCCAGCATGTGCGTAGGCTTCTACTTTGTGAACATACAACTTTGTGATGCAATTGAGAGACAGTCATCATAAAATAAAATGGGTATCCAATCTATATGAAGAAAAAACCCATCCACCAACCAAACCCCCAAACATTACTAGTGGATTTAACAACAGCAAGAAAACTGAAAAGACCATCAGGCAACCATGATGTAACCATTAGCTTAGTGAGCAGCAATTTTAACATATCAAGATGTCATCCTGGCCTTTTGATAAGTCCAACGACTTCCTGTTTCCATCTCCTCTTCTAGCTGTTCACTTGAAGAGTAAAATTGGTGTTGCCTACTTCTTTAACCACTTACTGCATTCACCTAAAATTGTATCACTTTGCAGACACATTTTGAAGAATTTCAAGCACACTGTTTAATCTGTTTTGGAAGTGAGATGAGATACTGCAGCTATCATCCTGTGCAGTCATATGGGCCAGCCTTGCTTCACCACTCATTTTATCCATCTGGTTGTAGGTCACAAATGTGACCTCTCTTTTGTCTTTGAGCTGTTAGAGTATGCTTGGCTTCAGCTGACATTCAAAAATTAACAAAAGGCAGCTACTTGATTAAAAAAAACATGTTTTTTCTATTGTTGCTTGTATAAAAGGAAAAAATGTTTAAAATTGCAGTGGGGAACAAGAGATTACTCTTTCCAAACACCATCCCATGCTTTTTAGCAGTGATTCAGGACCAGAGTCTGTAATTAGGTGGCTTGTTCTTGGTGATTTCCCACCTCACTTGATTCCGCTGGATGTAGGAGGTTAGTCTGTAGGAAGAAAAGATATTCAGAAGTACAAGAATCCTTACCTTAAATAAGCTAGGAATACTCTGCCTCATATTTTAGAAATGTTCCTCAAAGTTATTTCTTATATATTCCTGCTACTAAATTTCTGCAAAAAAAAACTCAATCAAATGGAATAGAAATATCTTGCCTACAAAAATATTGTGTTAACCCCTAGCAGCTTTGACAAGTGTTAGTGGGAGCAGAGATGGATTGCACACTATCAGTTTTAGTAAACAGTGGCTGGCTCAGAGTTTGTTCACAGCAGAATATAACTAATGGCCTTAAAAACTCTTTTTCTGATTTGTCAAAGAGACACTATTTACCCCTACAGTACAAATCATGAGCCCAGCAAAGAACAGATTTGCTTGTTTGTTTTGGGATTTAAAGATGTGTATGATCAAGGGGATTACTTATATACCAAAAGAATTGTACTACTTTCTCATTATTACCTTGACTTGAATAACTAACTTGAAAAGAAAAGAAAGAAAGGAAAAGAAAGGAAAAGAAAGGAAAAAAAATCTAAACCAAGAAAGATTTGGTGATTTGTTTTGAATGAGTGTCTGGAAGGAGGTTGCCTGCTTATCACCATTTGGAGTCACTATTACATATTTGTAAGTCTATATTTAGATCTGTAGAAGGATTAATCAGCCAAGTTTATAGTCCATGCTTGTACAATGCTCATTCCAATACATACAATATCTCTTTGAAAATTATGTTCTGCATTCTTTAAAAATTAATGACAAAATTAGTACTTGAGGAGGTTAGTTTATTGTGTTTGTCTTTCTAAAACTCAGGCTCTCTAAATCACACAAGTATGGAGGCAAACCAAAAAGGATTGTACTTTTTGCTGTATTTTTTTTCCAATGAGAATGCGTGTCCCCTGGAGTCTGAACTGAGAAAACCTTCTTTTCTGTAGGTCATCGGACAGGCAGAATCCAGTGGCCTCCTGTTAAAAGCCTCCATATCTCATGACTAATCCTCTCAGCCATTCTGTGTGAGTTTATCTCCTGACAGCAGCCAGAATAGAAAACAGCTGGAAATCAGAATAGACAATATTAATAGCTACAGAAGCATATCTGTTCATGCTACAGGTAAGAA
Organism: Atrichornis clamosus; assembly: GCA_013400975.1. Classification (NCBI taxonomy): domain Eukaryota; kingdom Metazoa; phylum Chordata; class Aves; order Passeriformes; family Menuridae; genus Atrichornis; species Atrichornis clamosus. The sequence continues at coordinate 55,705 of WBMZ01014864.1, forward strand.
AGGCTACTATGGAAAAAGGTTTGGTTAATTATTAGATTTTTCTATGAATACCTGGATGTAAAATCAAACTCTTGCAGCCCTACTTAAGATAGATTTAATGCAAGATGCAACAGAAATACAGTGTGCTATGCCTAGAAGTACTTAGGATGCCATAGGAATCTAGGATTGAGAACAACACCAGTTAGTATAGGGAAGTTATGTGCGTATGTTGAGTTACACTCATAATTCTCTTTAAGTGTGTTAGCTAAACAAGTAATGGAATAATAGTGTTCCATGGCAAGCTGCCATCCATATCTGCCTTAACTGTATTATATAATTAAATGAAATTTTACAGTAAATATTTCCATTCTGGGCAGTTGCCCATAAGTCAGAAACAGTTTTGTAAAAGGAGCATTTTAGTTAATTAGTGTAAGTGAATCTGATATCTCATGACTCTTGAATAATAAAATTTATGAGTAATGGAATACACAAAATAATTATTATAATGATTGTTTCTTTCAATAGATGAATAAATATGTAGCAATTAAGGAAAAATTTTTAAAGTATAATTATATTAAAATTAATTGGTAATCCAGGGGTGCAGTTGTTACTAATCTTTTGCTACATGAGTATGAGGGCATAAATTTTTCTTTTAATTTAATGATGAGAATAAAATTCACTGGAAAGCTTTCCAAAGGAGTTTTAGATTGATTTGGGGCTGTGCCTTGTTAGGCAAAGGTGGATGACATGATATATGAATGTTCATGCCACACAGTGGATACAAAAACACAGCTACTATAGCAGTGAAAGTCTAGTTAGCATTCAACGAAATGAAGTAAATAGAACTTCAATCCCTCCATTTAATTGAGGTAATACTATTCTCTGAAGTGGACTTGGGTAAGACTAGAAAAGGTAGCCCACAGCAGTTCTTGATGCTGTAAAGGAATGGGAGTTTTTCTTACTTTGTGAAGTTCTTTATCAACCCTCAAACTCACTGAGTAGAAAAATAAGTCAAGCATGTAGCTAACCCACTAACTCAAGCTAAGGTTTCACACTAGAAAATTTGATATGTCAAAATCTGCTGCCTTCTTTCTTAAAACTGTGATGTTTTTCTTTTTTTTTTTTGTTTTTCACAAAAAGACATAGATTTGCCATAGAAAGATAATGAAGTGGCAGCAAACAATAACATAAGGTTGCAGTTAAACAGGGAATATTAATGTGCACCCTGGGAAGAGACTATGTAGCTTCCTTATCCTTCTACACTGATTCCATTACAGGTGCATGCACTGTGCACATTATTCACTAAGAATTCCTCTGGAGAGTCTCAGCTGAGTCTCAACTGCCTAAATCTATCTACAAAGCTTAATGGTACCATAAGCCAGTGCTTCAAGCAGAGTTACTTTATTATCCTGTGATAACAGGCAAGCTGCTTAGCTGGTCCAATGAAACACTGGTGAATTAGAAACTCACACATGAGTGTATTTATTAAATTATTATGAAGAAAATGGAGCATAAATTATTTTTAAAATCTGAGTGCCTGAAATGCACACTAAAGATATTATCACGTATTTTGCACTTGTTGTTTACTTTTTGAGGCACTGCACCCACCACTCACAGATTAGAACTGCAAACACAGAGCTCAGCAGTTAGTGTGCCCTTACTTCTTTTGTGCTAAAAGCCCACCTAACAACAGAGTCCTTTTAGTGAAGCCATAGAGAAACTGCTGAGAAAGATCTGTTATATTTGCAGCTCTCCATTGCTGAAAGCTAGTGGTGTTACCACAAGGAAATCCTGCTGTATCCCTATGGCACTTCAGCATCTAGAAACAGCCATACCAAAGAGCTCTGTCTAACGTAGAATATCCTAGTATGAGAGGTTTGGTTTTGCTTCCCATTCACTATTATTTTGCGGTCTTTCACTGTAAGAGATTCTGCACTTTAGATCTGTAAGTAATATAATACACTTAGTGAAGAGAAAATATGTTTTTGCTGTATCTGCAGGATGTATTCTGCAAAAAGATATAAATGCTACTGTAGCAGTCATTACCCTAAGGAGGTAGTGAAAATAGAGTATATATACTAGTTTGTTTTGAAAGACCATTTAAAAATTAATTTGATATTCCAGCTAAAAGACCCATGCAGTGAAACTTTATTCCTTCCTTTGGGAGACTTACACTGCCTAAGAGGTCTGAATATTAGAAATCTGTTTCTGACATGAATGGTTAAATATTACTTATTTTATTTAATGCTTTTACTCCTACACACAATTTTCTTTGTACTACACCAATAATTTTCCTCTTTCATATAATCTTTATAATAATTTTTATAAATAGTCTTTATGCTTGCTTTTAATTATTCATTTCATATAAACGTTCTTAGTTGTTTTTGTATTTTGTCATATCTAGGCTTCAGATTAGCAATAATTTCAGCTGTGTGTTGCTGAATTCCTTCTATAAAACAATGTCGTGTTCTTTGCTGTTCCCAACCTTCTCTCATTTTTCTATCTGCGGTTGCAAGAGATCCATAATAACAAAAGACAAGGGACTTCTTATTGAGATTGGTTTCATTATGAAATCAGAGACAATCTGTGTCTCCTACATTCTTGCCTGCTTGTGTCTAATTTGCTGTCAGCTTTGTCTGAAGACTCTTGCTGCTTAAACTGTTTAATTCTTGCTGCATGGGTTTTTTTCCATTCCTGTCAGTGTTAGGTCTCAAATTATTTTCCTTGTAGTTGTGCTTGAGAGCATTACACTACTGTATTGTATTTTAAGAGTCCACATGAAGTTGCAGTCTATGGTTCATGGAATGTGGATTCTATTTCTAGCTCTCGCACTGGCCTGCTCTATGATGTGAGACCTGTGATCCTATTTTTCTCAGTAAAATGAGACTATGGTCCACCTTTCTTGTGGAGTCATAGATCTCTGTGGAAGTTATAGTGGTAGGACAAAAAAAAGGAAAACAAAGAGATCACAGAATCAGAATTGTATGGAAAATCCAAGAGGCTAAAACCAAGATTTAAAAAGTTGCAAACATGTATTTTTCTTATATTAATCTAAGACCTGATTTGAACTAACTAAACTCTTTAATCATTCTAGACTTTCTGTTCACTTTTCTAGCTATTTAATTGCTTTCATGAGCAAAAAAAAAAAAAAAAGATTGTTTTAGCTAATCATATCTCTTTTAATTATTTTCTCCAGGTTTAGAGTAAGCCTGTGCATAGTACTCAATAGCATACACTTTTAAATTTGTCCATATCCCCAGGGTTCATATATTTTTACAGAAAATTATTACCACATTCTTTATTATTATTATATTCTTTATTAGCTAATATTGCACAAGATAGAAGTTCTAAAGCGAGTACAGACAATAGCAGGTTGCAAACCCAGAAAATATGTTCTTTATTTTTCTTTCTTCTAGGCTTATTATAAAATGCCATTCTAAATGCTGGAGTCTGTTTAAGAACACAAGCATCATTAATATTACCAAGTTGTAGCATTAAAAGTATTACTTTAACACACTCTCACTTAGGTGGAAGAGTCCAGTGTAAAATCAGTTACACCCACTTTATATGACAGAAATATCTCAGCATGATTTAAAAAAAATTTTCGTTGGTTTTATTTTCCTTCACAGAGTGCTTACTGAGGCCTGCTTGTTCACATAAACAAGATGGAAAACAGGCAAATAAGTACTCATTTTGTAGTACATTTTTCTCTGAAACCTCTCTGAAATATTTACTGATTTAACTCTCAATAGGGAAATTAAGATAGTAATACTAATTTTTTGTTTGCTTTGGAACAGAGGCTCAAAATAAAAAGTCAGTTTAGAGCAAGTGGTTGTCATAAGTATGTGCTTGGGCACGTTGCTTTGAGTGATTAAATTACCAGTTAGTTCACACAGGGCAAGGCATGTTTTGTTGTGTGGGAGGGTCTTGGCATCCCACTGATTACAAGGTCAGGTCAGGGTACCTAGCCTCTCATTTGGCTGTGTTTTGCTTTGGATTTTCTTTCCTACTGAGCAATAATTGATTTAAAATTTTCTTTTGCTACTATACAGGTTTAGCCCTGCTAAAGAACAGCATTTTCAATTTGAATGGATCACAGTGATATCTAACACACAGTGATGCTCTACAGCACATCTCTGAAACAATGGTATTATTCCTGCAGTACAAGTAAGGACTTAAAGCAGAGCCAGAATATTGGTAATTTTTACAGCTGTGCTTATGCAACCTGAGAAATTTTAGAGCACATCCTGCTCCTCTTTCTATAAGAAAGTGTTCAGAAGTTTTAAAAATAAGGTCCTTTCTGTTGAGCAATATTATACAGAAAGTTTGGGATAAAACAACTTTTTGGCTAGTACAGTAGTCACAAGATCATCCTTTCCTAAAATGTAAGACTGCAAAGGATCTGGAGTATCGATGCAACATTTCACAATAGATATCTTATTATGTAATCTCTTTCGTAAAATGTTTGGCCTTCATCTTGAAACTGGTCGACTATCTGTTCCTGTTCGAAGTTCCTTTCTGATTTCTGTAGAAGATCCTGGGCAGCAGATGTGTTCTGCTCTAGACCTCTCCTCCCTGATGATGGTTAGCACCTTGCTGATTTGTGGTTTAGATATTAACTAATACACAACCAAATTCTTTTCTTGTACACTTCATCCTAAAAATATCCCTATTGATGTTTGATCTCTGTGAGTATACACAGGCACTACCACAGCTAACCAAATTCCCAAACTCTTTCTGTCTTTACTTAGAGCATAGGATTTCAATTCCTTTGATTTTAAGTAATGAGTTTCATCTGGGCCACTTTTATTTAGATTTAATATGCTTTGAATAAGAGTGGGTAGAATTTTACACAGATGTGCTTAAAACCACACCTTATACTATACACCATTCATACCTTAAATCTTTACCGAAAACACCTTGCCAGAGACAGCCTGTATTCACATTAAACATCTTTTATCTGGCTCAGGTCATGCTGTGGTTGGCTATCACAGCCAAATTTTTCTGCTTCACTCTCGTTGCTGATTAATGAGTTCTTCTAGACAGGTGTATTTTTTATTCCCTAATAATGAGACCCTGCCTGTATTACCTGTTTCCAACTGTAACTGTGCTTACATCTCCCCATGCAATATTTTTCTTTGTGTAAGAAAATTTGGGATTTGTTATATATTGATTAATTAATTGTGATTGGTTTTAATCTTGGTTCATTTCCTAGACATTTTAGACTCCTATATTGCAATTTATGAGCCAAATTGTAAAACCTGTATTTGGTATTTTCAGAATTCAAACATGATTTGTCCAGTCATTCCATGAAATAAAGTGCTCCATTTCAGACTGCTGAAAGGTCACTAAATATAAGCACAGTATTTGGTCTCCTGCATTGAGTATTTCTGACCTAAATCAGAATTTTGGATCCTGCTTTTTTTTTTTTTTTTCTGGTAAAGACAATTATATGTAGTAAAAATGAGACTGTCAGAAGTTTCAGTCTAAGTCTCTCTTAAACAATACATTTTGGAGTCTTCTGGCACTTGTCTTGCTTTAGATCATGTGTTAACCACCCAATACTATCAGGAATCTGGAGCACTGTATTCATTTGTTCCCTATTTTATAGCCTTTTTGAATTGAATTCAGTGGAATAGTTCATTTTATTCATTCCAAACACAGAATCTAAGATGTTCATCCTGGGAGCTAGGTGGGAAAATGGATAGAATAAAACCTTTGTCATAATACAAATCTGGGCTTTATTTCCAACTGTACTAGAACTGACCTTGTCCAACTTGACTGCCCCAAGCACTCATTATCTCCTAAATGAAGGGGCTGTGGCTTGTCTACCATTTCAAATGAAGTCAGCAGATTTTGCTGAGGGATGGAAACAAAACCTATTAAATATTGGGAGAGATGACAGAGGTCAAAAAACCACACACTTCAACCAAGTACTAAGGATGCTTTAACATATATCAATACAAAAAAAGCAGAAATGGCAATGAGTGTAAAAATGCTCTTGTCTTTTCCCTTCTATTCTTGCAAATATATGTGTTAGCAACGGCCCTGATTCATTAGGCACTTAAGCACGTCATTGGAGATAATCTCTAAAAGTAAACAAATTTCAAAGTACCTCATAAAACCCTCTCTATAGACTTGGTAAATCCTGTTTTCACCTTTGACCGAGTTTTTAGTGCCACTTTTGAGCACTGGAATATTTTCATCCTAGCCAGGGGGACTTCAGAAATGATGGAGTTTCACTGTGCAGCAGCCAGAATCCCATCTGGATGTAGCAATGCTTCAGGTTCTTACAAATGGATTTTCAGTAACAGATCTGAAAGAGCAAAGATGGTAAGTGTCAGTGTCACCCTTTTAAAGACAGACTAAACTGATATATGAAGAAGGTACACTTCCCTGTTCTACAGAATAAGGTAGAAACAGGCAGAAGAGCCTTTTAAATTGTCAGTGCTGTAGGCAATGAACCAGTAGTGTGTGTCACTATCTTTAAAATAAAACTGATTTACTGAAAGAATTTTACATCTAAATTTACAAGTGGAAATAGCAAATTTTTGTCTTATAATTCTGCCTTCTATCATATGCAGAATAACTGCTCATTATGGGAAACTCATTCATATCTTAAAGTTTTAAGAACAGTTAGGCAATAAAACGTAAGCCCACGGGAAAAGGCTGAACTACCCCTTTGTAGAATACATATACATTCAATAAAAGTGAGATAGGTCAAAAGAAATCTACTCTGGCACAATAGAAGAAATGGTCTTTAGTTTGTCAATAATTCTGTACAAATGGCCAAATGAGGTTCATGACATCTTATTTATGTGGTGTTTGTTCTGACTTACAATAACACACAAATATTTATGGTGCAAAGTGTTAGGGTTACATATGGTTCATGGGTGTTCAGCAGTGTTGTGTTTGATCAAGAATCATGTGTGATCATAAAGTAACTCACTGAATCTCTTACTTAAGTTTCCCCAAATGCTTATTTCTAGAAGAAGGAAATTATTTAATGTGTACCAACTGCTAAAGCAGTTACATGTTTATTGGAGTGGGCAGAGGGATTTAGAAAGCTATAGCCCAATCATATTTTCTGCTAGCACCATCTGGAACTGCATGTGTTCTTCACCACATGGTGCAAGAAAAAAGGTAAGCATCCCTTCTTTGTCAGCATATCTGGTTGTATTCACTCTTCTTCACTGGAGCTATCTTTAATAGGAGCAAATAAGGCACAAAACCCAGTAATGACAGGATAATGGAAGTCACAGAAAACTTTTTTGATTATAACAGAGAGGAGAGACAATTATCTATATGACTTCTTCTGTTATACTCTATTTCTTGTTACAAACACCAGTCTGGAGCTTTTCAATCCCCCTCAATGAGACTTGATTTTGCAGTGTGAAATGCTATGGTATCTGTATAAGCATGAAACACCATAAAACTATGATTCTAAAAGGATCTATGAATTCAAAAGGAATAAACAACTCTAAACCCCTCCATAACCTTTAGTGTCAAATAGATCTAATGCACAGAGGCAGAGAAAATTAAAGCGGGGATGTGATCTTACTTCTGTGTATGGCTTTGCTGATAGAAAATTTCATCTGATTCTTTTTTCCAAGTTTTAATATGGATTTTTAAAATATAGTATGGAATACATTAATAAACCTTTTGTGTTCTTAGGATCATAGAAATTGTTTCACAATTGAGAATTTGTGTCTTTGTCTGCTTAGTTTATCAAAAGAAAGAAATTTGCAGAAGTTAGGCTGAGCAAAATCTTGTACAGAGATAAAATAACAGGTGCAAAAGAGGTGACCCAAAGCCATGTCAATGCAAATAGCTAGAAGTTAGATTGAGCAGGAAATAAATGTACATTTCAGCTAGGTAGATTTAGTAGTGGATTATAATTGATCCTTTTGGATCTTAGGATGTATATAACCCCAAGAGGAAATAATAAGCTGAGGAGGAGAAAGCACAGTTGCAGATTTATACCCAAGCTTTACTACTTTTATATATATGTATGACATATGGCAGCATGCTCAGTATATAAAGTGGGGAAGAAGAAGGAGGAAGTGGGGGATGTTTGGAGTGATGGTGTTTGCCTTCCCCAGTCACGTGTGAAGGGGCCCTGCTCTCCTGGAGATGGCTCAACACCTGCCCGCTCTTGGGAAGTGGTGAATTAATTCCTTGTTTTGCTTTACTTGTGTGTGTGGCTTTTGCTTTCCCTGTTAAGCTGTCTTTATCTCAACCCACAGGTGTTCTCACGTTTGCCCTTCCCATTGTCTCCCCAGTTGCACTGGTGGAGGAGTGAGCGAGCGGCTGCCTGAGGCTTGGCTGCTGGCTGGGGCTAAACCATGACAATAATATAATCAAATATTGACCTACTAGGTTGTTAAAAGTATAATGTGGGAAAAAATTATGTGGAAGGTAGGAAACCACAAACTGAATAATGAGCTTGCCATACAATGACTGAAGTGTTTTACATCAAGTTAGGGAATTGCCTTTGTGCTTTCTGTCCTAATTAGATGTTTCTGGTATATTGATCGTACAGTGTTTTCATAGGATCGTAGATGTGCACTATATAACTTTAGATCTGGAATTTATGCTATTAGTGTAGCATATTCTAGATCTAGAAAAATATTTAAAATAAAGATCTGAAATGTTACTTATCCAATGACACTCTGTGATCTCTGGCATAGATCAATTTTGAAGACACACCCTTTTGGAATTATCAAAGAATATGTTGTACAGTGAAGGTCTTTCAATGGCCTAATTGGTGCCCAACAAGGAAATTATTTCCTTCACCTTCATTAATATTACATTGAAAGCCCTTATTAAAGTGAGAAATTGAAATAGGAAGTAGTCCAAACTGGACCACTGGGACTGTGTTCGTTACAGCTGCCAAATGACAGACTAATCTTACTTATGCTGGGTGGCTTATAAAAACCTTTTTTTTGAGGAATAGAGAAAAAAAGATGTGCAATAATTGTCATGTTTAGCTATTATGGAGAGAGAGCTTTTTTAATGTGATTAGCTAACGGATTGTCAGATAAAACTAAACCTGAAAGGATCAATTTAAATCAAAGTTTAAAAGGTATCAGACTGAAGGATATACCCAGAAAAGCTGTAGGGAAGCTGTAAAGGTAAAAACATTCACTCTTGTACCTAAATGTTGACACCAGCAAATGTACTGGCATTTTTTACTTTTATGGTGATTTTGTTTTATAATATGTGGTAGACTAGGCAGTGCTAGGTTAATGGTTGGACCCAAGAATCTTAAAGGCCTTTTTCAGCCTTAATAACTCTATGATCCTATTCTATAAATGAGATCTGTTTTTATAATTTTTACTGTATTATCTCCTTTCACTTTCTTTCTTCTTCTTCAAATAATTGGTAAAACAACTTTGCAATTGCTCTTGTACCCATTCATTGGTGTCCAGTTAGGAAAAAGATGGTGAAACTGAAACAGAATGCATGCTACAGAGATGGAGTGGCAGTATGTCAAAATCTTCTAGATTTTGGATGAGATGGTAAACAATGTCATAGGAAACAAACTCTTTGATTATGCATTCCCGGATGTTCTGTTTTAATGAATTTAATCTTTATTTTGCTTTAAAATGTAAAAGGATACAGAGTCCTTTTGCTTCAGCTCAGTATTTGAACAGTGTCATTTGTAAGTTTCTCAGTGACAGATGTGCAATAGCCCTTACTGTACTAAGTGTTCTAAGCATATTTACTCTCCTAGTAACTGCTAGCAGTGGTAAAATCTTTGAAGTATAAACTGCAACTTATATAAAATGAAGCTATATTTAATTTTCAGTAAAGAATGATCTCAGACGTCTTCCTGTGTGACTGAGACATATGTTTCAAGTGCATCTTGATAATAAATATGCTGTGATAATGTGCCATCTACTTGCAAATGGTGATTACTGCTTACATTTTAAGCTACAATAATCACAGCAACCTGAAGAGAAGAGGTTGCAGAACACAAGCTTTTTAAAAGAAATTGTTTTATACATTGTTACAAAACCAATTTGGGGTGGTTTTTTGACTAAGGGGCACAAAACCAGTTTGGGGTGGTTTTCTGACTAAGGGGCACAAGGGTAGACTTACAAATACTTTACCTCATGATCATGAGACGTCCCCTACTACCACCACTAAGCAAAGGACGGTATTCTAGGAATTTTCTAGGAGTTTATATCCAACTGAAATAAAATGTTAAAGATGATTATCCAGTAGTATACAGACACACTTTAGTCCTCTTCAATCACATTTGCTTCCTTTGAGGTATTCCTAGGCATCCTGGTGCAGTCTGGTTGTTAACACATGAACTTCTGATGTCCAAATATTCTCCTTCACTAGCCAAAAATAAGCAATTTGGGTTTTTTAGTCTTCTTAGGGTATCCTGTTCATGTCACTTCTCAGGTTTGTTATTCAGCTGTCTAAGCTCAGCAGTTAACTCTTTAGTCACATACATTGCAAAATTACACTGTGTTTCAGATAAGTAGATTTTTTAATGGACTTGTAGAGGTCTGTAAACTAATTCCCACAATATATGTGGGAAATTCCTAAAAAATATTTCTCAGCTTTTGTGGATGGATAAAATGAACTATTTTTCAAATAAAAAACTAGACGTAAGTCCACTTTTTGAAGGAATTACTCACTAGAAAAAGGCAATGCCTTGCACAAAGGCTTTCCAGAGCACATTATTCTGCTACCAGATGGCAATCAATAGTAATTTGGTACAGCTGTGTGGTGTAGTATTCACAGTCTCTAAACTGCATAGGCACAGAAATGTCCTTCTGCACTGATCAGCCCAATCAATCTCAGGTTTGCTTTATTCCAGTGGGAATTTCACAGACAAACTTAAAGGTTATATTAATTAAATTTCATTATTGCAGAAAAAGCCAAACCTAGTTAGTGATGCTACTATGCCATTAGAAGATGAAGAGAAGTTTTGCAGGTTGCAATCGGAATTTTTCATCCCATTTCAGCAATTTCTATTACTTGAAAATTGCTGTTAAACCAGATGTGGAAATACAGACCTATGGACATTGGCATTCTTTCTAAAGGTGAAACGATCAGCTAATACTGCAATATTGCTTTATGTGAAAACTGTGCAACAGATGTGATTCTGTCTTAGTCTGGATAGACTGACCTCTGTGACCTGGATACACGAAGAGCAAAATTAGACTGAACAACTAGAAACAGTCTGATTAACAGGAAGAGAGAACAGCTGTACTGCTTTAACCACATCAGAATACAGTCAGAACAAATAATTAAATACACTTTTTTTCATAGCTATGGGATTGCCTTTTTAAAAAATCTATTTTTTCCTTTCTTTTTTGAAAGTAGTTTTATAAAGTAACAAGTTATAAATATCATGCTTTCCATTTGTCAGTCTTCTAATCCTCATCTTAGATCTTCTGAAATTTATGGGAAATTTATACCAAATATAACAGTGCAGAATTTTTTAAAGAGACTTAATTTTGTTAACATTGTATGAGAATAGGTGGCTGGATAGAGGAAACTGGTAAGGTAATTCAAGATAGAAAAACATACAACATGAGTTGTTAACCTGGATTTCATAACAAAGACTCTACATAGGGATTTATGAATTTTTCTACTAAAAGGAAACTTTCAGCTGGATCTTGCTTATTTTGTTCTGACCTTTCCTTTTATTCTTCTTTGCTGACTGTATCTGTTAATCTTACTGTCTTTGGAATATGTATGTTGCTGTCACCTCATTTTGCCAGGTGATACATTATGAAGTTTTATTTTGTTGTGCCTTTAACATTGCTAAATTAACAGCAAACTCTCTTTTCCAGGACTGACCTGTTTCTATACTGTAGTTTTTGTGTGCCTGTACTTTGACTCGTTTTACTTAATGTGAATAGATTCTAAATTTATTGTAAGATTTAAAGGATGGATCTGCTCCAGGTGTCAGATACCTCCTATAAACTTTGTCTCTTGTTTTGCTAAGAGCATTAATGTCATCTGAGTAGTCATGCTGATGGGACTGATATTCCAGCATCTACTGTCCACCACTATTCCTTTTCTGTTTGCTGTGATTAATTCTGCACACTTACATATTGCTTGCTCAGTCAGGTGAAGTCTCTGAAGGTGATGGTAGTTTTCTGGTTTAAACAAATCTGTTATAATTAACAGATGCATCTGTCAGCAACATTTCCTTTGTTATTGAGAAAACACTTCATCCTCTAAAAGAATAAAAAGGTTCATTAAAAGCACTGTGTTTTGAAGTAATAATGCTCAATGATACATTCTATTATGAACCATAACATTAAACAAGGCATAGTTGAAGATGCATTTTTCTTGTGAAAATTTATAGCATCCCAAGTCCTACTTATGTATTTGTTGACCTGATTATTTGGCTGACATCGACATGGATGATCAGAATTTTTCTTCAGCAACATATCTTACAATCAAGAAGCAAAATCAGTGAAAAAACTGATTAGTTCAGTAATTTTTTTCTAATTGGGGAACAGAGGAAAATTAAGGTTTGTAAGGAAGAAGTATAAAGAGAATTTTTTCACCTCTACTGTTCAGCTAGTCAGCCTGCAGCATGAATGAGACAAAGAATAAATTTGCAGACATCTGTTATGCAAATTTAATCATAAACCCTCTGATGGTCAGTTTGTGATTTTCACTAATTTGAAGGTGTTATTTGAAAACGGTATTTTGTAGATTCTTACCTATGGATTATCCTCTTCCAACATCCTCCCTAGTTTTTAACCAAGCATTCACAGATTTTCATTTGGAATTCCCCTCTGTATCAATAGAATTTGAAGGTGTTTAGTATGATTTGCCATTCTGTTGTGAGAGATTGGCAATAAGTGGAGCAAACCTTTGGTAACACATTTTCTTTTGTTCAGTTTCTTCTTCTTCAGTTTCAGCTGCTTTCAAAAAAAAACCTCCAAGACTTGCAGATGAACTGTTAAGAACAGCTTTTTACCCCTCTGGATAGTCTCAGTAACCTTGCAGTTTACATCAGATTTGTGGGATCAGGACAACATATTGCAACTCAGGAATTTATTAGTTTACTATGATAGAGTAAGAAGAGGAATCGGCAAAAGGAGTCATGTCTCATTTACCCTTTCAGTTTAATAATTTTCTGTAATGTCTGTTAAACAGAGGCAACACTCTTCAAACTGAATTCTGTTTCTGCTGAGACGCTGACCTCCTTTATTTCCGTAGGACAGGAACAAGAGAGAGAACTGGGATGTTTCACCTCGAGAGTAAGTCGAGTGCTTCTGACATCAATATTCTAAGAATGGATTCAAAAGAACCAGTAATCTCCCAAAAGGAAAGAAAAATGGGGAAAAGGGTGTCCAAAATACACAACCTCTGTACTAATTTAAAAGAACCTACGTGGTGCTCTGAAAGCATCTTATTAAACTACTCTGCCCTTCCTTCTGTGGGGTTGTCAGAGTAAGAACATGTTAGTGTAACAGTATTTCTTCTCCCAAGATGTGGTTTGTTCAGTTTCTGTTTTCAATTCTAGATAATGCCTGCTTGTCTTTGACAGATCAAGTGGTGATTTCCTAACACTCAGAAAAAAAAGCTGATATTGTGATGTACAAAACCAGTCTTTTTGTTGCATTCGGTTTTGTCATACTCAGTCTTCTCATGCCTGTGCTAAAGGTTGGGATGAAATTCAACATCTTTCCTATTCATTATCTTTTCATCTTACTCCTTATAACAGATACTCCTTAGCTAAATTATGCAAGAATACCTAATACATGCCATTATCCTTCTGTGTGGCTCTCCATTCTAAAAATTTTCAGGAAAAGTATGCTCCTGTTGAGTCATACAGACTCCTCCAATGATGAGTGTGAGGAAACACATTTTAACAAACACATTTTGACAGCAATGCTAACAATTTGTCACTACTATTTATCTCATCTTATTGTTCTGTCCTAGTGATACCATCTCTTAGGGAAATAGCTCTAGACAGTCACTAGGAGTCAAAACAAGAATTATAAGGGAAGAATATGAACAAGCAAAGAGATAGTCCTTGCCATTTCTTCTTTCAGCTCCAATTCTACCTGTTAGAATTTTTGATCTCCAAATTCTGTTTAAAGCAATGTTTGTTGGGGTTTTGTTTTGCACATAATATACTGTGATAATAAGAGGACTTTTTTCAATTATGACACTTTCAGTATCATTTGGCTAGAAAATAGTATATTTTTTTACTACTCTGAAATGATATTTTGCTATTTAACCCCCAAAGTACAACAACAACAACAAACCCCACCAAACTAAGTGACATCATACTTATTTTTTTATGTACTTGTGTAAAAATAGGGCATAATGGAACATAAATGTTAGTGATTAACATTACAAAGGCATTACAAGGATCAACAGACTGAGTTTTGTCTGTTTTTCCCTTGTTGAAGTTGTCACCATCATTAGGTGCAGTCAGGTCTTCTGCAAATTCCCTTGCTGTCCAGGTCTATTTTGAACCAAGGCTGCATGCTAAATACTTTTATTCTTGCACAACACTTCATATATTTCTTTTTCTTTTGCTGTTTTAGTGACTGAGCAAGCCATTCTCCCTGGGCTTGTTCCATATTTGCAGGTATAATGGAACAGATGGAATAAGTCAAAGATCAGTGCAGCAGAAAATCACTGTTTCATTTTATGGTAATGAAGTTTATGGTTGCCTCTTGTGTGTTTCACAGTAGCAAAGTTGTAGAAAACGTTCTCTAAGCTGTACAAGCTCTTGAGTCAGACTTACGAAAGTTGAGCAGAATCTTCCCACTGATTTAAATAGCTTTGTATGAAGCCTCACATTTAAGTTAGTCATGATGCAAATGTTTTACTAACATTTAACATGTCTTATATAATTAAATCTCTTTTTATTCCCAATTGTTCTTTTTATGTCCACTTTCTTTCAGGATAAGGGACTGTTATGTACATATGCACTCTTTTCCAAGAAAACTTTCTGCTACATTCAACTACTTTGTAGCGTTGTACCAAGGAATGCATTAGCTACAGGTAAAATACTGTGCACCTTTTAATTCAGTCACCAGCAAATTTCCTACTGGGGGTCTTAATTTCTTTCCTCAAGCATTATTTGTCTATAAAGTTTTTGCCCCAGTATACTTTTTTATTTTTAATATTCATCTTGGTCTGAATTAACAGCTCAGAACAATTCACTTGCACAAAAAGTTAATCACAAAACTTTTAAGTTCCATTGTCAATTAGTAACAAAGTTCAAGCTATCAATTAAAATTATTTTTATGTGTCTACAGAAGCTGATGAGAAGCTCCATAACTGTCTTAAGTGTATTGCACTTATTAGTATTCCAATATATAATTAGAGCTCTACTGAGCCTTTGAACAGGCTGACAGCTCTTCCAGCTAGTCAGCACACTTCTTGCATTCTGACACTTTCACTAGCTCTTAGGAAACAGACTTACATAATTATAAAAATATCAATTGTGTGCTGCTGCAGCATCAAGGAAGGACTAGTGCAAATTATTTATTTCAGTTCTGTAATAATGAGCAGAATGACTGACTTGATTAATCAGTTCACTAGATTTCCTGAATTTGTGTGTCTTCTGGTCTTGTTTTTGGAGCAAAAACCAACAAATAATGACAGCTTTTCCTCTAGATGTTGCATTAGTAGGTTTAATAGGAGACTAAATAATCCCAAATTTACTTAGTGTTCCATGCTTGAAAGAAAATCGTGAAATCAAATTGCACTGTGCTTTGCCGTTTATAGCCAAAGATGGTATATCAGGTTCAGGTATTATCATATGTTAGGAGTAGCAGGTTTTCCCAACTTTACTTTTACTGAATTTGCCAGCTTGTAAAGATTTATTTGCTTTCCACAGTGCTCTGAAATGACAACAGTTATTTAAAATCTCTTACGTTCTTTGCAATTCAGAACTCATAATAAGGTAACAGCAAGACTTTCCTACTGCTCCAAAACTTTTGGCCTGAGTCTCTGTTCTGCTCTTTGCAATCATTTACATAAGAAATGCTATGGAGTCAGAATGAGAGCAACAGCACCATTTGTTTTAGTGAAAAACTGCTTGATACACATATTTTAAATGGACTGATGTAGTTTATTGTTGTATTAGACACGTTGTTAATGAAAAACTGGTGAACTGTATCTTCAGGATCAGTATCAGTAATGCAATAGATAAAACACCATACTAGATATTTAAAAATGTTAAAGCACATGTACAATTTTCTAAACACCCTTCTATACCGAATCCTGTAAAGTTCTATCCCTGCCGCATTCACTGTGATGTGAACCTATCCCTACTGTCATGGAACTTCCCCTATTTACACAGAACTCCTGTTGGAGGTGTCGATATTCCAGCTTTCTGTGATCCTTATCCACTTCTCACAATCCCTCGGCACACATATTGGTGAAAGCACAACACAGGTGCCCTTATGTACCCCTGATGTGTGGGTCTCTACTAGTTCTGCTCTGTATTGTCTGTCCATTAACTGAGTGCACACTGCTCACAGCACCCGATGGGAATGATTGGATTCTGCCACACCCGTGTGGAGAATGCAACGTAGATGTCTTCTGATAAAAAACCAAGTTTTGTTTACCGCTTTGTTCACATGTTTCTCCCTGCTCTTGCAAATATTCATGCTGCTTTTGTAACTATTTATACTTACACTCTTACCTTGCCAGACATTGTTATCCAAGCCATGTTGCTAAGAATTCTACAGTGGGGCTGTACAGACTCACCTATAATTTGCTTTGGAATATGTGGTAGGGACCTAATGTGTTGGCAGTTATAGAAGAACCTGCTGCTTAATTGTTTTTATCAGAGTGCAATTGTAGGACCAAGGACACTTTGTATTGAGTTGAGAATAAGGTGATATACCTGTTGGTTGCTAATTTTTTAAGTCCAGTTGCAGAATTTTGAGCCCATTCCCACTGGCACATTCAGGTTCCCTTTTGGGCTTACTGCCCTCCTTCATTTTATATTTTCTTTTGCTTATTTTATTGAGTGGTATTCTTGTTCCTACAAAGCCAGGAATCAGGCCATTGTACTACAAATAGGTGTTATATCTGGCAGTATAATACACTTAGGACCATGCTGAGTTGCTAATCCTGCTGCTTACATGCAGTCAGTGGTAATAGTGTCACATAACAAATCATTAGCATGAAATATTCTTGGAATTTTTCATCAAGATTTCAGCATCACCTGTCAATCACAGATGTTTTAAAAGTAGATTAGCATTTTCCAGTCCAGTTATTTTTTCAATATCCTTATTAGGTATGACATTATTTTCTTGAAGTGGTAATCTGTGTTTGCATTTATCTCATTAGTAGCATATGTGTACAAGCATTCATAGCCATTTCTAGCCCTTGTAGTGCCTACAGGCACATATTCATATTTCATTTATTTCCTGTGAAGGGTGCATGGTATAAAATGTCAGGGTGCAGCTCTAAAGCCTCCAGCTCCTTTCAGTCTTCTGGATAATTTTAAATATTTCCTATGTGCCTTACACAGGCAATAGCATACTCTTCTGCATGTTTTGTCCTCTTCTTTCATATTCAGGGAAGTTTTATACTTTCTGATATTTACTTCAGGTGGAAAGTTGTTGTTTTTCTTCCTTTTTTTTTTTAAGTTCTTATTTTTCTTCTGTGTTTTCCTTGGAGCTGACAAGATCCAAGGTGTGCTCTTCTGTCATCATGAACCATAGGCACTCTTCTAGAAAGGATGAAGCTCAATGCATGGTCTGAGACAGGTTGCAAGAAGATGTCATAAAACCTGGCTAAGTGATTTCTCAAATAAAAGATCCTTTCTGTTCACTTCTGTAAATGGGGGGTTATCTCATACTTCTTTGTTGGATGATTTTAGAATGCACCCTGACCTTTCCTGGCAGATACATACAAGGCAATTTTCTGTGGATTTGGCACTCAACCTCATTAATGTTAAACTGGCTCCTCAACCTGTAGCAATCATGTAAACTATAGATTTACTTGTCCACCTAGGAACCAGACCATTCACTCTGGGCAATCTTTCTTGTGGAATTTCGATCAAACAACACATCTGTGTCAGGACTGAACTGCTTTATTTCGACTTCTTTATGACTGGAGAGAAAAAAGTCTGAAATTCTGTATTGTGCTTTAGGAGACTGAGAAGGGAAACATTGTAAGAACTGCCCTCCCTTCATTATATAATTGCAGAAGACCATGAATAATCTGAAGTTCACGTAGAAGGTGATAAACACCTGGCATTCCTGGATACTGTCCTAATCTATGAGGCTGGTGACAAAGGATGTGCAGAATGATGCAAGACTGGCTACAGATAGATGGCAGATTCCTTCAGAAATTCAATGGAGGCACTTCATTCACTGACTTTACAATCCCTGCTGCTAGGAAGAAGCATATGATTGGCTCTGAAGGCAAAAGAGTATGACCTAATCTTTCAGATCTCATATTCAATTAGAAGTAATGGAGATTGAATTTAGATCTCAGCCATTCATCAAGTGTAAGCTAGAACCAATTTATAGATCTGAATATAGACATATAAATACATAGACACATACAAACATTTTCCTACTCATTTTTATCAACTGAAGCTTGTCAAAACCAGAAATTATGCAATAACCTAAGCTTTTTAGGGAAAAGATACACGGTGGGGTTTTGTTGTTGTTGTTTGTGGTTGGGGATTTTTTTTTCGGTTGGTTGGTTGATTTTTTCCCCCTTAGGCATGTGCTTCTTAAATTGGTACAAAGTAGATTCCTTAATTGAATGCTTGCAAGAATAGAACTCTTGGATGATCAGTTGTGGCAGTATTTACTGAGAGGGGAACAGTCCCAGCCCATTCTTAGACTTCTCAGTAAGGTTGTTAATGCAATAAAACTGTCTCTGTTGTTTTATGTTTTTACATAAAAACTGCCAGACAATATAATATTTGTCTGGGAGACTAGAACTACAAATGTGCAGAAACATTTTATTGCTCTAGGAACATATGCATTTTATGCAGGAGTGATAGTTTTCTATCCCTGTAAGTCCCCATTAGTCTCTACAAGCTCAATTAAGCTTCAGCAGAATGAAAGACCACAGATGCTTCCTCTTAACTTTGTTGAGATTTGGTTCATGTTCAAAGGGTAAAATGGCTGTATATTTCAGTTTTACTGGAATTTCTGCTTGCATAGGGCAAATTAGGACTCCAGAAATATCCTTAGTAAACATACATTTGTATGTCTGTGTTAATTGAAAAATATTGTTATTAAATATTTACTTAACATTGAATTTTCTATGTGTTTGTGCAGAATAAATCACACAGTAGAATAACATTTATTACATGGAGAAACATTTTGAGTGATATACTTTGAAGTGAAAAAAAGCCAATTCTCTTTCTTTTTCTCATATATTGAAGAACTTCTTAAGATTGTTGTTCAAAGCAAATTT
The DNA here is from genome assembly GCA_013400975.1 of Atrichornis clamosus. Classification (NCBI taxonomy): domain Eukaryota; kingdom Metazoa; phylum Chordata; class Aves; order Passeriformes; family Menuridae; genus Atrichornis; species Atrichornis clamosus. The sequence continues at coordinate 75,091 of WBMZ01014864.1, forward strand.
TTGTTGGCTGTTGTTTCATGCTTGAACTTAGTGAAGAGATTAAGCTATTGTGAGGAGCAAAGTTGTGCATATAAGGCCATGATTAATGTCATGCCTGGCATTCTAAAATTGTTCCATTTATTTATTTACATAGAACAGTGACAGAAAGAAAAACACTTCCATTATTAGCCTAGTACTGTAATGAGTTTTGTGCCTGAAGGAGTGCCAGGCATTGGAAAGTTAAACTTGAAAGAAACTATATGGACATTAATAGAGAAATCTGCCTCCAAAGAACTCCTTAATATTAAGTGAACCAAAATCAGGTTGACAGTCTGGATAAACAAAGGCAAACTGGATGGACATTATTCTATGCTTCGTTCATTACACTAGACAGTTCAATTACAATCTGAAAGACATATAGACCAGTTAACACACTTGTTGTCCATTGACTTTCCAGATATATGCAAAATGCCTCTTTTGTTGGTAAACATGTGTGGCAGAGTCTTGAATATCTTAAGAATTTTAGGTCAAAGTAATTTCACCAGCTCCAGAAGACTGACACCATACATATGTCTATACTTTCATTTGATTCTTTGTGTAATTATTCTTTAAGATCTCTTGGATATAAAATGAAATTTCACTTCTCCAGGAAGACTAATGCTCTTAGTCTCTGAAAATGCGATATTTAATGCCTATATGCAAATCGAGAATTTAATTGCAAATATTCTTCTATTCTCTCCATGGTCCCTGTTTTTAAAATGCTTGTACTTTAGTTGTAAGTAAGGTACAATTTGTCCAGGAAAGAATAGATCTGCTACATTTAATGCACTTTGCGTGAAATTCACTTTTTGATACTTTTTATGCATTCCAGTATGGCGTCATCAACCTCTCTCCTTGTCAGGACAGGCCTCTGCATTCATTCTCTGGGAACCCAGCTGCTCACTGCAACTTACTGGTTCAGTCAGGTCTTGCTCCGGTTAGAGTGTGCATTTCTTTAGGAGGGCTGCATATTCAAAGAAGCAACGTTATACTCTTCACATTTCATCTTTGAGCCAAGGCCTTATCCCACCGCTTGTCCTGCTCCCCTGAATCAGCCTAACTTCCTGATCAAAAAAGAACTCTTTTGCGCACTTCCCTCTTTTTTGCCTCCTTCCTTCACCACCTGTTGTTCACCAAATAAAAAATAATTCAGTCTTCTGCAGATAACTGCAGTTATTGAAATTCCTCTTTGTCTTTACTGATAAAGGCAGGTTACATATATGGACTAAATAAACACAAAAAAAGAAAATTTTCTTGGAACAAGGGTTGTTTAGGGTTTTTTTTTCAATATAGACTAGTTTGTTCTCATGGTAGAGCAATAATCCACTTTCTGGCAAGACCTAAAACTCTGAGAAAGTTAAAGTGACTGAAGCTAGAGTGATGTTTTTAAACACAGAAAATGTAAGAGTCTTATAAGGGGTAAAAAACTTTTATAATTAATAAGGGCATTTAGTATATAGTATAAGGGCATAAGAACTCAGCTCTCAAAGTGAATTAGTCTGAAAACTGATGACGATTGAACAGTCTTCTCATATAGCTATTCTATTTTTGCTACAGTCTTAATTCCTTATTCACCAGTAACTCTTCCAGAACTAAATACCCAGCTAGCTCTTGGAAAATAAGAATTCATTAGCCTTTGGAATTAATCTTGCATGAATTTAACACTGGAGACTTTTTATTAACTATGCTCTATACATTGAGCATCTTCTTGGCATCTGGGTTAGAGTGATCAGTTTTCAGCTTGTGAGACAGTTTCTTGGGTGTCTTGTTTCTCATAGGAAAGAGCTTTTTAAAATGATGAAGTTACACCCTTATACTCATGAGGTTTCAATATCTGGAAAAGAGAAATCTGAAAGAGACTTTGTCTACATGAGGCTATGGAGATGAATTATGAATTGCAATAAAGTGTTTTCTTTTTTTCTTGATTTTTAATTTTGCCAGGACTTTTCATTTTCTTCTGGAGCTTGTGAAAATCAGGCCACTTAAAAAAAAAGTTTTAATTTAATAGTTTAATTTTTGGCAATATTTCAACTCTGTTTTCAATGAGACTGAGAGCCAGCTTTCTAAAGAGGTTATGGATCTTGGAGATACCAGAAGACATTTTACAGAATTAATATTGTAGGATATTTACCTCTCAAATAATCTACCTGCAATTCCAATGTTTCATGATTTTCTAAATCAGCTATTATGCATATAATCTATTCACATTCTCCACACAACTTAATATGAGCTATTTAATATGGTGGAAATCCCGAGAGTTATCAACCCTAAGTCTGCTATAATAGCTATGGGATATTCAAGGACCACGAGTGACTGAAATCCTCAGTAAAGTAGTTGCATAATCATTTTATTATGTTTAGAATAATGGGTAGTTACTACCATTGTTAGGTTGATTTCAAAGAACAGATCTCTTCCCCTGAGGTTGATAGAAAACTTCATTTTATCTCAGCAGCAGGATTCAGCTTTTCTATCACAGTGTTATGCTAATTTCAGTAGTTTAAAAAAATTATCTGCAAAGCAGATCTTCAGAACATCTTCGTTTGAATTTTTTTCCCTAGTGGACATTAGTCCCCATGGCTGATTTTTTAAAAAGTGGAGGCAATCTATTTTTTAAAAAATATATATTTTTCAGCACAGATCTCTTGTTGGATATCTTTCTGTACATTACAAGCAATCAAAACAAACTTAATTTATGATAAACATAGCTTGATTTATGATAGCTGTTATCTGCTAGTCCTCTATCATGTATCTTAAACCACTTTCATGATAGATGCTCATATTTCATTAATTATGCTTTGTTTGTTTCAGGAAAATGTAAGAAATGGAGGTAAACTTAAATCACAGACAGGAAAATGTTTATACAAACAGAAATAGAAAAACAAGTAACTCTTTCTGGCTTTACTATAACATGTTTCTATTCTAATTCACAATTTGAAATAAGTAGAATAGTATATTCTGCTCTCTTAACACTGTCATGAGAGGCTAATGTTGACAATAAACAGAAAAAAGCAGTGATCTGTGATTGCCCATAATGTTAGTATTTCTGGGACACTGGGAAAAACTTATTCCATAAGATACAGATTATAATAACAATAAAACCTTTAAGCCTCTGGAGATGTTTAGCATGAGGATTTCCCCAGCCTGAATTCAAGTTTTTTCTTCTATTTTGTTTTAACAAGAGAAGTACTGTGAATTTTATATTGCACAATGCTTCTAGTCAGTATAGATTTTTCACATGCACAATTACAGCAGTCACGATTTCTTTTTCTGTTTTAATATATCGATTGTGTTTCTGCTCAAGTCCTAGGCTGAACTCATATAAACTTGGGTGAGAAATTTGGATAAAGGCCAAGACATGGAAGTTAGTGGCACTGATGAATTTTTTCTTTCTTTCAGTGTTCTGTAGGCAGATATTCTCACTCATAAATCCTGAGTACCACTGCACATTCAGCACTGACTATGAAATACTGTTCTCACATTCAAGAGAAATGGAAAAAGTCTAGGATTGAGTAAAGTCACTCATGTTGAAAAGACAAGTAGCCAAGAAGCCAGGAAGAGATGGGAAATGACCCCTAACTTCTATTAGGATCCTGGTGTCTTTAATCTTTTCAGTAAGTACTTGTATTCTTCAGGTAAAGGGTGCAGTTGATAAGGCTCAGGTGCCAGAAATGCACAGACGATATTCATTTCGACCAACTTCACTGTGTGAATAGTTCAGTGGCTGAGGCATACACTTTAAAAGATTGTTTCTTGGTGAAGAATAGTAGTGAGAAGTACTGAAAACTCTGAACTCACAGTACAGTCTTCTTTGTTTGAAGGCACATATCTATAGATCGGTTCATATTTTAAGAGAGCTTATAGGTGCCTTGCTCATCTGAACTCTCACAGAGACACAGTTGTCTGTGGGGTGTTTTGGAGTGGGCACGCTCCTTTGTAGGCTGCTCTCAGTTGATCAACAATGGATACATTCATCATTGGAGAGTGCTTTTCTAACTCTGGATAAGGATTGTGGTGTAAGCCTTTGGCTCTTTGTGCTCTGCTGCTTTTCATTGATTCCTGACTTGTACTCTAGTTGAGAAGCCAGACCCCTAACAGTGAATGAACTCTGCTTCTTTCTGAAAGCACATTACAACAGTAGTTTTTTCTGTTATCTCTGGTTTCCTATGGAATTCCAAATTAAACTCTCTCACTCCTTCTTCAAATTAGTACCTGATTTTGGGATGACAACTGCCAGTGATAATTTCTTTCTACCTGTGTACTCTTGACTACTCAGTGACATTCCCTTCAAGAGAGCTGGAAAGTGAATTTCACAAGGGCTTGTAGTGACAGGAAATGAGCAGTGGTTTTAAGATGAAGCAGAGTAGGTTTAGATTAGATATTGGGTAGAAATTCTTTACTGTGAGGATGGTGAGGTACTGGAAGAAGTTGCCTAGAGAAGTTATGGATACCCTGCACCTGGAAGTGTTCAAGGCCAGTTTGGATGGGGCTTTGAGCAACGTGGTCTAGTGAGACGTGTCCCTATCCATGGCTATGGGGTTGAAACTAGATGATCTTTAAGGTCTCTTCCAACACAGACTAAGATTCTATGATTTTATTACTCTCTTTGCAGCAAGGATAGAGATGCAGGTGTAAAAAATTTCCTCTTTAAGAGACAGAATTCAAGAAGGAGCTGGTCTGTGACCAGAATGAAATCCCTCCTGGGAACTGAGATTATAAAAAAAATCTCACTAATGCCTGCTTCAAGGGTAAAGATGCTACTTTGGTATTGTCTTCTCTAAAGCCAAGAAACAAGTGGTATCTCTGGGGATAAAACTTAACATTCCCAACAAAGAATTCTCTTGCAGAAGATTAGCAAAATTCAACGACAACATTACAGTATATAAATTTTCCCTAAAAAAGAGCTGCTATGTTGCATGGCACCCGGGGTTGGAATGCGCCCTAAATATGTAAATTAACAGAAGCTGTATGAAACAGTATCTCTCTTTCCCTCTGTTTTCATTCTGAATTTCCTTTCCTGTCATTAGATGTCTGACCTGAAAGCAGACCAGATATAATATTTCTTGTTGTGATTTTCTTCTGAACTTACTGATTTCGAGAATTTAATATTTTTAAAATTTTTTTCCACTCTTATCAGAGCCTCCATGAAAGTAAACCTTTCCACAGCTAATAAATACTTATTTTTGGAAAGCTGATAGATTAGTCTGCTTGTGTGGAAGCGGTAGGCGGTGCAACTGCTGTGTGAGTGATGCTGAAGATTTTACAGTCAGCACTTGTGATATGGAGTCCCTCTAGAAAGAGTTAATTTCTTTTTTTTTCCCCTTTTTTGGTCAAAAGTTCTGTTCCAGATATACTGGTAGCTGTCCAGTGTGGATTTTTATGAACCTTTTCACAATATTCCTGTTTGTTGCTAATATTTCCACACAATTATATTGCCAGTTTCATAATGCTTTACTGATAATTTGGTCAAATAAATACCCAGATACAGTTTAAAGAGAAAATAAGAGTTTACAGTTGCCGCATTTAACACTCAAGTCCAAGAATTACTTTCAATTCTTTATGTTTGACTAATTTGTTGTAGATATTTTTATAAAATTCCTCAAGTTCTCTTTGTTGTGAAATCTGTCCTTTCTTCTCCTTTTTCACCATAATTCTTTTCCTATGAGGTTTGTATTGCCATGCAGGTCTCTTGATTTTTTGTCAAACTTTATTCAGCCTGATGTTTTTGGCTTATGAGGCTTATATAAAATAAGGTTTTTTATAATATTGACTGTCAGAATACTGTCACTGAAGAATATTGGCATTTTTACAGCTCAGAATAAAATACTGGAACAGATACTATAAAATTAATTTCAGTTCTTGGACTCCTACAAAAATTTGAGAGAAAATCCCCTATCTTGAATATAAGGCCATAAGAAGGGAGCTGTCTGGCTTGATTCACTGAAGCCATCAGTATAAATTATTAGTGATGTACTCATCTTGAAAATTGGCATAAACTTTATTCATTTTCTCAATAGGATTGTTATTCAGTTTGAAATAACCAGTCAATTAAATTTAAAATCAATATAAATAAAAGCAGAAGATACAAATGTACATTTTTGCCATCATCATCCCACAAATGTATCCTGCATATATGAAGATAATTCAGTATTTCTACTCAATTAGACTTTTTTAGACTTTTCCATTTAATTAGTAGTTATATTAGGATTATGGTGGAGTTTCAAATGAGTGGTAAACAATTATACCCACAGAACAAAAGAACTTTTGATCAATCAATTTACTGATGGAGCTTTTAGGTTATGCAGTGAGTGTATTGAATTTGGCATAGGTAGTCTACAAAACTCATAAAGCAGGATTTTTCTGTATTTCCATGGTTTATAGCTGGCAAAACCCAAGAGTAAGGTGAGTCTCAAAGGTAGACTGAAACCAAATATTTTTTTATTACACTACTATACAGAACCTATATATAGATTTGAGTCTCCATGAAACTAACATGCAACATGTATAAAATTTCCCTGTATGGAAGAGCATAGAGTCTAAATAAATAATGCAGACTGAAAGTGAGGCCATGTTATTTTCAATTCTAAAAGTGTGGTGTGCTGATCTAAACTGATCTGCTCTCAAGTTAAAGTCCATAACAGAGCTGAGAGTGAGGATTTCAGCTCTGGTTTCGTGCAGTTACTACACATGGCCATGATTTTCTATCATTATTCTACAGAAGAAAATACTTTTAGCGCTGTGAAAAACTTTACTGTAGAATGTGGGGCAGAGAAACTTTCATATAATTATTTAATGAACCTATAGTATGTACAAAAGTTGTTGGCAATAGAAATAACAGGGAGGAGATTAAAATGCAATCTTCAGGCATCACAGCCATGAAAAAAGGTGAAGTTCTTCAGCAGTTATACCATTGGAAAACATATTTTTTTTTACTTGGGCTGGGAAATTATTAGAGGTGAATTAGTAACTGGAGAATTTTTTTTAAATTATACATTATATTTTTAATGCAATTTCATGACTTCTCTTGTTTTTCCTGTTTCAGCTCATTGTCTGATATTTGGTCATTCATTAAATGAAGTTTCTTTGATTTAAATTTTGCTTAGGGAAAGATAATGAAGAAATTATCTGTTCAAAATATGAAACCTTGGAATTTAGACAGATAATTATATAGCTTTATTTTAAACTATCATACATTTATGGGAATGTGCAGACCATCCTGCTTTGCAACCCAAGGCTGAAATTAATTTGCAAAAGCAAATAAATATGTTGTTTAAAATTTCTTGATTACAGGAGATCTTAAATAGGAAAACACAACAGTTCCTAACTATAGAGTTTGTAAATTGCTTGTCCAGTTCTGAAGGATCTATTTTCTCTCAAATGTGGCATGAAAGAACCTTGACATTTTACTGGCAATATTAGCACATTGCTTTTTATGGATTAAGCTTTTGCTATTGTATATTTCACAAAAAATGAAGAAGCACTTTTTCTGGGAATCTTGACCCTTTGGAGATCTGGAAACTAATGCAATTTTATTTTATAAATGCACCTGAAACTATAAAGAGCTTATGGTACAATACTTCCTTTTGATTACATGATTGATAAGGGGGTTGACTATACTTTTTATTCTAGTACAGAGCAATAGAAGATACAGTATAGATTTTCCTTGGACTTCATCCAGGAATTATTACAAAGGCTTTGGTGGCTGTGATAATAATGGAAAGCATATTATCATGTTTGCTGCATCTTTAAAATTTGAGATAATATATTTATTTGTTCAGCAGAATTCAGAGACTTGATTTAACTGCTCAACAGTATGAACTGCAAGGACTATTGTTCTTTTTTACTGTTCTCTAAATAGAAAAGCACTCCATGTACTACATTTCTGATTTATCTGAGGGGACAGATATAAGTAAGGCATGTGAAAACAAAAACCTAGCATCCTCATAAAGACATATCTGACCAATGTAGCCATCTAATTGGGTACTCTGCTTTTCTCAAATACAAAATTTTTATCCTCTGCTTCTGCTTCAGCTTATAAGCACTGGGGAAAACATTCAGTTTCTCTAGGCACCTATTCAAACTCAGACTGCAGCTGTGGAACATAGGAGATAAAATGTTAGGTGTGTTCTGGGCAGCTGTGAATATATATTCTCCCCTTAAAAATGAAAATGTGCTAGGATCAAATTATTTTCTTTGGTGTCTAACAGAGATGCTTATCTGTAACATGCTTTCTGAAGGAAAATAGAAAACAAAGAGTCTTAGTTTATAGGATTCTCTCTGTAGGACTTATAACTCTCATGTTTCCTTTTTTTTTTTTTTAAATTTGTGGGGTAAACCAAATTGATTTGTAGAGAAACAGCAATGTTAAATATGGCCCACAGTACAGAAAAATTATGCTGTGTTTGATACATTGATCCTTTCTGGTCATTTGAGGCATTGTATCACAATCTCAATGATGTTTGTGTCCTGTGGGCAATATTTTATTGCTGGAAAAAGACATTACATATACACAGTAATATTATTTATTGTTCATTGAACCAAAAGAGTAGAAAATGATCTATTAGATCATGCAGTCTATCTCTCCACACAGCAAAGGACATCTCTGCAAGTGTGACTTGATGACAGCTAGATATATAATCATGGCAAAAGTGCTATGACTCTAGAAAGGCAAATGTGTAGTCTTAATTAATTTTCCTAAAGCAAGTAACTTTTTGTACAAGTTGATGCACTATATTGACCAATACAATTGTATATATATATATACGCGTATATATTATATACAGATATATGTATGATCTCAAGAAGTATTGTAAATGTTGAATTTACCTGAATATTTGGTATCATGTTAAAACATACAATTCAATTTCATACTTAATTGATAGCCAATTGAAGAAAAATTGATAAATGCTTCATCTCAAAATTGCTTTCGTGGGAAAAGCTCAGATAAGAAAAACAACAATTTTTCTGTAAGACCTGAACCAAAATCTGACTGCTTTCCCTTAGTAATGAAGTTTATTCTCAGCGATGAGAACTCTAAATAATATTAAGCTATAGTTTTAGTTTAAGATGCAACCAGTATTTAGTGCCGCGTAATTGTGTGCTTCTGTTAAATTTTCCATGAATAAATAAATGCCTCTTCTGCAGTAGGTAAAATAAAAATGTTGATGTAAGTCCTGATAGAAGAGGATAGATTTCCACTGATGTCATAATGAGGATGGACAACAGTCTTGAGACTATCTGAAAAGTCTCTGTCCACAGTCATTAACAAAAAACGGTTTTCAAATATGAGAATGGGTAATCCTCTGTCTTTCAGAAAGATCTCTCCTTCCCCACCCCAAACTGTAGACAGAGCAAGTCAGAGAAAAAAGACTGCATTTGCCCTACTTTCAAGAGGGACTAATCAAGATCAAAAATTACTAATTAAGTTATGCTTCAGGGAGATTGTCATAAAGGGGAAGAAAACACAAATCCAAAAACCTAAAAGACAGAACTTTCAAAGTAATGAGGTAGTAATGATACATGCACCCAAAAATGCTTTGTTGTTTGCAACTCTGCAAGAATTTGTGCATTCCTCTCAGTAAGTGAATTCTATGGTATGAATAATACATTTTTTGGTCTAAACAGCCAAATTTTATTTGTCAGATGAAAAGTCTGTCATGGCTTCTACTACTTGTAGTGACTTATGCTGTTTATTTAGGGTGTGTTTCAAGAATTTCACTCACTTTGAATAGTGCCTTTATGTGTAAAAGGACCTGTTCATAATGCTAGGACAATATACACAGTAAGTTATTTCTCAACGTGTGTGAGGTTGACAGAATCATTACCTTATTAAGCACAAGGCTTAACTGCAATGCTGCAGCACTTCTTGTGCTATTACTTTATTATTGGACACTAACTAGAAGTAAGCAGCTACTAATAACTGTGATGCCAAAAATAAGATTTTCAGAAAATCACTTTTCTTGTCAAATATTTATCTGCAATGTTTTCTCTTTATTTCTGTCTGGTGCTAAAAGAAAAGTTCACATAATAATTACTGGTACTGTGGATAAGGATGGAATTCCTCACTGAATCTGTACCAAAACATGTTAGGGGATGAAATCCCCACTTTGATCTTTCACTTCTTAAAATATTTTGTTTTCTGCAAAACCATTTTTGGAAATGAGTTTTACATTTCAAAAGCTGTCACCTGTAGAGAAAGGTATGTGTTTGGAGTTATGTCTTCAGTAACAGCTCTGTGTCCCTCTGCTTTATACTTTGCAATTGCTAATATACAAACATTTATGTGAATACCTCATGGAGATAATGGTGGCAAAGAAAGCATATTTGGGACCATATGGGCTCAGCTGGTTTGTGTGGCTTCAGCAACTACAACTATAAGCTATGGTGTTAAGAATGTGTCTATCTCATCCGTTGTGAGCTTAGGAAAACTATTAGCAGTTCTGAGATGGAGGACAAAGCAGAGGAGGAAAAAAAGAAAATAGCCTCAATTCTGCAGATTCAAAAATTGAACATGTTAGTCCTTTAGATTTTCCCTTTTTTCTCACCCTTTCTGCCCCTGGCAAATTTTTCTTTCTTTCTTTTCTTCTTTTCTTTTTAATTAAAAAAATTTAATATGCACTATATTAAAAATCGCTGTTATGAAAAACAATCTAATCAAGCCTCTGATTTCAGCTATGTCTTCTGCTTACTTTTCTAAAGAAAGCTCCTAGCACAACAGCAATTGGGAACATAATCAGGGTTTTGTATGCATGATGACTGGAACCTCATACCTTGGCTGGAATTTCTTCCATTAAGGTTAATGAATTGAATTTGAATGGCAGTTTTGAGAGTCCCCCCACTCATCTATCAGCTTAAAAAGTACTTGTCAACTCCATCTGGGAGCTCACCAACCTTCTTTCTACAGCCATTTTTTTTCAACAGGAGCATAAATTTACAGAAGGACTTGGGTAAATAATGTAAAATAAATGCTCCAAATTTTACTTTAAAAGTTATTTAGCTGCTTTTCTCTCTCTCTCACATACACGCATATATAAATCATACATTCATCTAGAGTAGAAATTTGAGAAACACTATTAAATATATGCTAAATCATGTATGGAAAAGATTTTGAATTCTTCGAAAAGTTGAACCATTTCTAATGTGACCTACACATTTCTTTACAATGTAATGTCAAATGCTGTCTACTTGTGTAGCTCTTATTCAAGTTAGCAACTGCAGAAACAATCTAATTCAATGAAATAGTTCTCCAGCAGAACTTAAAGTAATCATCTCTCTTGAAAAATCAATGTAATTTTTCTGTTTTACTTTGGTAGAAAATGAAATATAGGTCATTAGGATTTATAGGGTAATCACTCACAAAACCTAAAAAGTAGCAAGATATGAAGTCTAAAGGTACCAACAGCAGTATTTGTGATATTCCTGAATTTGTACTTGGGAGTGATTTTAATATCTGATATTTATGCATGAGATACTGTAGGGGAGAAAGAAAAGGTTGCTTGATATTTACTGTGGTGATCCTGTTTCCTCAGAAGGTTTTTCCACAATTCTGCTGGAGCAATTGGTGGCTTATACAGTTTGTGACATGGACCCCAATATCACCTTGTCCTATTGGTGCTACTGTTACACAACTGCATGTAAAATAAAGATGAAAGGGAATATTTCATATGCACAAGGTTCTTGTTGTCTTTGCCAGTTCATAAATGTATGCATCTCTTTTTGCAGATCAGAAGGTAAGTCTCTAACTCCTAATTTTAGCCTTGTTTTCAAGTGAGTCCTGTAGGAAAGAAAAGCACAGGAACAATTCCAGTGTGCATATGTGAGGTTGCTTAATAGCACATCTGCCTGTGCCAGGTAACTGGAAAACACATATGTCCTTAGCCTCGTCCTTCATTGCCTTTGAAAAGCACCTGTTTGAAGGATCAGACACCTAGCTATACACACGGACAGGAGCACCTGTATTAGACTTCTGACTCTAGCAAGGTGTTCACAAAACTCCTGAAGAGTGGTTGGGGAACCTTCTAATGTTTAGGAAACAGGAACCTGAATCTTCACCAGGAACCTGTAGTTTTGCTCTTGTGTATGCCTGTTTGGACTACCATCCTAGGGAATTGAACTGCTCATCAGGAAACTTCTGTTAAATTCTGACATTAATCTCCCAGAGAGCAGCACTTTTCAAACTTTAATCTTGTTGCTTTAATGCCAGCTTTCAGATGTGTAATTTCCAGTCTAAACAAACAAACATGCAAAACTGAGCTGAGTCATTTGACACAGAATCATGTTAACAACTACAATCAGCAGGGCTGAAACCTTTTCAGGCTGACAGCTGCTATTTTAGCTAATGAAGTATTAAGAACAACAGCTGAGTGTTGTCTTTCATGCAGACTGGAAAGTGATATAGGACATGTGCTTTGACATGGTATCTAACTGATTGTTGCAGGTCAGAATTAGAAATCTTGGTTTAATGTAACTAATGTGCTTTGGTTGCATTTCACATAATTTGTTCAGATTTCATATCATTTAACTTTTCTTTCCTAATTTTTGAGCCCGAATTTACTATTCAAACCCCAGTATTCCATTCCACCTGCTTGGAGGATACAATTTTCACTTCTCAGGCACTACATATTAGTGTCAGTCTTTCTGTCTAGTAATCATCCTCTCAACATGGCATATATTTCTTAGATGTAATACATCCAGGCCCATCTTTAAGTGTGTAATACAGGTGAGAGAGTTCAACTTGAACTTTCCTCTCTTTAGTCACTAGAGGACAAAGAGAGAAACCTTCAGATGATAATAAAGACAATATAAGAATACTTGTACATCTTTTTGATTGTAAAGGGAGCCTGCAGCAATTGTATTCCTAGATGGACAACTGTCTTGATTAGGAGGCTCAAATTCTGGCTATAGGCCGTATTTACTCTATCACTTTCCTGGTACACTGTTCATTCCATCACACTTCTTTATATTGTCTGAAGGACTGAACAGAATTCATTGCAAAAAAACCTACAGGATAAACACCCTTTTTTTTCTGCCAGTTCAAGAACCTAGCCTGAAGTGAACTCTCAAAAATCAAGAAAAGTCCTTCTGTCTCTATAGGCTTGATTCCAAACCAAATTTTGTTATAAGAACAAAGTTTCCTAGCTTCGGAAAAAAAAGGCCTGTGGAAAACAGTAGGCTTGCCTGTAAGTGGAATAATGATCTTCACTTCTCTGGGATCAGTGGAAGACAGCAAACCTAATTAATGCAAGCTAGAACTACTGGCAGCAGGCTTTAAGTTTTTAGATGAAAAACTATGACCAAGACAGTACCCACTGTTATAGTAGGTAAGGCTTCCGATACAACACGAATAAAAATATACTGAATATTCAGATTAATAACAATGAAAGGAAAATGAACTCTTAAAAATTTAATTGAAAATTCTGTGCGGAAATCATATTAGCATACATACTGAGCATTATGTAAATCTAGTCGCCTAATTGCCCCATTTTTATGTGACTTAAAACTTGTGGGAGGCCTTATTTAAATACACACATCAATTTTTATTATCTTTATAAGTGACAAAAGCCTATGCAAAGCCATAGGAGGTAATAAATACAATACTGTATTACATTTCCCAATATGTATACACATATATCATCCAGGGATAGGACCATGGCATGCCCTTTATGATTTTACTTCTAGCTGCTGTCATAAATATTCCTGCTGGGTGCTAACAGCAGAGAAGGCTGAGCACGATTCATTGCATATTCCCAGTCACATAGGAATTTCCAAATTACAGCGCATCCAATTAGTATCTTTAAACCTCTGATGTATTTACTGCAGATACTGTAATCTCTGCACAGCTTTAAACACCAGCTGCGTACTGACAGCAGTGAAGCCTGTTGCCTCCAGACTTCAAATGTATGGTGATATTTTGAGGTGTAGTAAAATATTGTGACCATTTTCTAAAGTTTTCTATTAGTTTGTAGGTCCAAGACTTCACTGGGCCAAGCTCTATTATTGTTCTAGTCATGGAGAAAAATGATTTAGCTTCTTGATCAGTGCTTTCTTGCAAAATACTATGACTGTTTAAACAGGAAATGGCAAAATCAAATCCTAGAAGTCCGAGCTCCTTGAGCAAAACTGTCTAAAACAAGTACCAAAATTGCCTTGCTGACTCTGGGATTTATGACTTACAAATCAAAAGGATATAACTTTTATAAATCTGTAGGAAGAATGTTGCCATAGCACATCTGAAACAAAGATTTGGCTGAAAATATGAACACCTGGTGTTAGCTTTATGGATTGAACTCCTGACTCCAAAAATGAAGATTGAATCTGGAAATCATCTAGCCTCCAGTCACAGAGCCTGTACAAAAACAATACTAGATGGACTCTCCCACCTGATGTTGGGCATTGCATCAACGCAGGCAGTGCTTTCTAATGTCACATAGGAAAAACTCACTTACCTAAAGCTGACTGCTGGTTGATGTGGAAAATAAATGTTCTTTAACTTATAGAAGGATGCATCAAACCAGGAACCAGGAGATAAAGAGGTTCCACCTGGTAATGTTTAGACTGCAACAGTGGTACATTCTGCATAATTAAATGCAAGTCATCTCTGAAGGAAAATCTGCCAAACCCCTGTATTTAATTAAAACATCTGTAGTTCCTGTGCAATGCTTCTTCAAGAACTGGAATTTGAAATCAGGATTTTTGTTTCCCTGTATTCTACAGCTGAATAAAAATGAATAGGCTTATACCAACATAAATAAATCTGTACTTAAGAGCCTGTAGATGTTGGTAAATAAAAACACAGTAACTCCTTCATTTTGAGTGCCTAAGGCACAGCTGCTTCCTTACTGAGAATGATTTTGCAGCAGTACAGTACGGAAATTTTGAAGTTGGATAGAATTTCATATTTACCTGGGTTTTTTTAGTTCTTGGAGGTTTCTAGGATTTTAATATTGAGGAAAAAAACCCAATACCATTGAGACTTTTCCTTCTAAGTAAGAGAAATTAGGGTAATCTTTGATGATGAACCAAGCAGAGGATGGGCATTTCACATTTCAGCAGAGAGCAAGAGGTATGACAGCTAAGAACTTTTTTCAATTGTTGACAGATTTCTGTTGACAAGAGAGCACGCTGTCTTCTTTATCACCAGAAGTGGGAGTTCATCAGTCAGCCTCTTCTTTCTCTGATTAAGAAAAAATTCCATTGTCCTCAAGACTGCAATTTTGACACTGTGTTTATAGAGGATAAAAGAAACTAAGTCTCATTTTGTACCATTACCATAATATATGTAGTGAAAAATTGTATAAATTTTGAGCAATCAGAAATGTACTACAGTATGAAAAATAGTAGTTTTTCATACTACAGTATGAAAAATAATGAGAAAAAATCTGCTAACATCCTTCCAGAGTTATGCTGAGGGTATACCTCAAGAATTTAATTGTTAAAATATTATTGCTTTAGAAACAGTAGCAGACTTACTTTAAGATCCACAAGAAATTATATTTTTATTCATAGATTTGTGATGTTAGTTGGTAAAGTATTAAATAATTTCATCACACCAAAAGGATGACTTATTTGTGTTTAAAGTAAAAAACAAAATTTATATTAATAGAGAAATTGCTGATGCATGTGTCTAATTACATTGAAACTTATATGTTAGGAAAAACACGCACAACAAGGCTGATTCTTTCATTATGTCACTTTTAATCTTAATACCACTAAAATCAATATCAATAAGAATACTTGGCTTTAGGATCCCAGGTATACCTTATTGTTAATACTCATTAATTATGGAAGAAATGAGGTAAATGAGGTAACCATGGAAAACCCTGTGAAATTATGAAAAAATCTGTCTGATCCTCACACTTAATCTCCCTGTAGTCATTCAATAGCTTTTAGAGTAAATGTATTTTTATTTCAAACTTAAAAAAAAGGAAAAACATGAAAACAGTTTATTCATGACCACACTGCTTCCTCTGCGAAATTTCAGGATGAAGTTCTGCCTGCAACGTACTTACATCTGTCTGTATGTTTCACTTTCCTGCTATACAAATAGAGCAAATAATTTAGCTCTTCTTGAGATTAAGTTTTTGCATTAGCATTAATTTTTCCTCTTCTCTGTGGTAACATCCTATTTTGTTATGATGTGTCGTCACTATTTCTATTACAAAGACACTGTTTGTGATATGCGTCATATTTAAACATTTAGTTGGTGTAGAGAGGTCTTATTACACATTGTGTCTTCAATGGCCATTTCACAGTCCTCATATGTTGCAAAAGCTCCAATACTTAAACTTTGCTTTTCTAAGTGACATGTGAGGTGTCTTGTTAAATTCACAGCTGACATAATGCCACTGAATTACACATAGTATTAATATGGATAATATGTTTCATCACTGAATAATAATAGAGATACCCTCTAAAAATCTTAATGTACCTTATCACTTTCTTTTGGGTCACAAATATGACGTGTCTGAATTTTTGTATGCTTGGTCCAAGATACATTCATCCTCATTCTCCAGAGACATTGAAATCTGTAACTCCAAGATCCAAGAGATTTCAGTCCATAAGAGTCTTAACCTGGATATTAAACAACTGCAGTTCTGAACATCTTATTACTATTTTTTGAAAACTTGGATTCCTATCTTTCAAATTTTTGCTTGTGTTGCAAGTTTGTTACAAGGGGATAGACTCAGAGTGTAAGCAATATAAGAAATAAGGAAGTCAACTCAGAACAAGTGAATTATAATATAATAGAAGCTCTGCTCATGGGGAAGAAATAACTGCTTTAAAATGTGCTCTTGCTCTGTGTCACACTAAACTGACACAGCAAACACAGGTAAAAAAGATATCTAGGTCCCTTAGGAGATATTTATTTGCATACAGCTGTAATTTCATTAGAATTCTATAAGCCCCAGTTGAAGGTTACAAAGTTATTCTATTATGCCAATTTGTTCTGAAGATAGAAAAAAGACTTTAACAATAATAGTTTACACCTACTTAGCAGATTGGCATGTTCCACTTCTTGAGAAAGCCTTTGTTTTAGAATTTTAGTTTAAATAAAAGAATGAAAATGATCGTGCATGAATGAAACATTAGGAAAAACAGCCAATGGTTCCTTTCTAGAAATATCAAGTGGATGATCCATTAAACTAGAGCTGTTATTAGGTGACCATAGGTCCTCAGCCTCCTGATAAAATTGAAGCAGAAAATGAAATATCTAAGCTGTATTTTGTTCTCATTCCAGCACCTAGAACTGTATCTGGACTTGGAATGTTTTCTCCATATTTTGTTTTGACAGGTTTCTGATCTACAAAACAGCCTTAGAGAGAAGGATTTGTACATCCATTATGGTACTTATAAACTTAGAAGGAAACTTTTAAACTGTCTTTGAAGGTTTTTACAAATATCTCAAAGACCAATGTGCTGCAGGTACCTTCAAAGAGTAAAGCATTAATAAATGCCTAGCTATCTAATTAGCTGTTAGCATGAAAGGGTTTGCCAATTTGATTATGAGAGGGTATGTTGTTGTCGCTACACTGGTCAGCAGGATTGCCCAGGAATTTCTGCTGTTTGCTTGATTCTCTGTGTGTCTGAACACAACTAGAGACACTAAAATGGAAGGTATTTATATTAGATAGAACTTTCAGCACAGGATATAAAGAAGCTGTGTTCTAGATAGGCAAATATATTTCGGTGCTCCTGTTAATAGGAAAATCTTTCCACTGCAATGAAATGTCTCAGGTAAATGGCAGGCATGTCTTTTGCTTTAAAGTATTGACAGAAGTGTTTTCCAGTCATTTTCTGCTTTCTGATTCTTTCCCTGTGCCTTTCTGGTGTTGCAAATCATTGCCAAAGCAGATGTACTTCTCAAAATGATGAATTTTGCCTTTGGGAACCTTTCCACACAACAAAAAAGTAGAGTAGATATTTTTTAGAGTACTCCTCCCCATAATCCCATCACTGCAAATATTTTGAGACTGAGCTGCTATGGGTACATGGATGTTTCAAAGCGATGATGTCGTAGTCTGCTGCTGTCCCATGGCTGTTCTAAACTAGAACCAGAACGTTACCCAGGCTTTGGTCAGTATAAACAAAGAAGTGCTGCACTTTTGAATTCACAATCTCTTTTTTTCTTACAGATAGCTGCCAGTAATTTGAGCAGAACTTTCACAAAGTGTTAGGCATAAGGAAATATATTTTCAGGAACTTAAATTATTTAATTAACTGCTAGTTTTTATAAGCATGATTTTTATAAATGATTTTTCCCATGAATTTCTATAGAATACAGCAGACTTTGCTTGAGAAGTATTAATGAAAATAATAAAACCAAAAGTTATATGCCTTTAATATGAGAAATGTTTCAGGTATATTCATTGCTTCTTGGATATTATTTAACTGAGAATTTTAAACTCTATTTATAACTGAATAGTACATAGTATCACTGGACCATATTGCATAAACTAGGCACATCCCATCATCTGTGTCTCTTTTAAACTGCACTAGATTTTTGCTAAAAGTCATTTATATTGTCAATGTGCTACTGCCTTGTCAATTCAGAAAAGTTCTACCTCCACTCAAACACCGTGTATTGTAGGGCTTTTTGGATGTTACCCTTGCATAAGAAATCCTGTTTAGACAGTAATTCCTTGGATCTAGGTATGCAACTGGATTTTGTGCTGAAAACTACTTGAAAACAAAATTATTTTGGATTTGAAAGAAACCTGATTAACTGGTGTCATTATAGTAATATTTTAACTACCATGATTTACCATTAATGCTCATGTTATTTGTCAAGAGGTTTCAAACTGAAATTGGACCCTTTTATGTAGCTGTTTTATGTTGCCAAAAAATTGCTCCCTTCTTCTCTGCAATCACCGGGGATGAGAAGACTTTTTGTTTTAGGATTAAATTCACTCTGCATGAAAAATTATGTCAAGTTAGGCACTACTTAGGTTTTATATTGTTCTACAAACAAGGGTTACCTGTGGTATGTAGGTCCAGATCTATGTGCTATTTCTCCTCACAGCCATATTTTCACATCTAAAGAGTGAATTTCAGAAAAGGCAGAGGATTTATATAAGCAGGCACTGAGTCGATAGAAACATTCAATAGGGTATCTGACAAGTCTTATCTATGGTGTGATTTCTGCTTGGATCAAAGAAGGGGGAAAAAAGCTTTTGGTTAACTCCATATTGTCAGAAATGGAGGACCTGTTTTTTGTCATTGGCCTATTTGAGCACTTACCTATTCTAATTTGGACTCGTTTAGCCCTTACTCAATCGTGACCTGTATCATAGAATGTGATGTTACAGTAACAGTTATGACAGCTCTACATCACCGTAGGACTATCTTGGATTGGGAGAGCAGCAGAGAATGAATCAGAGTGGCTGTAGCCTAGTATAAACGCATGCCTTTGAAACAAAGTAACTAAGAAGTTAATCTCTAAAAGCCTGCAAATTGCTGTGTCTTACTGAATAAAGCACCCAGAGCAGACAGATGCTGATTGTAGCTTATAGATCAATATCCTCTCTGCATATATAATTTGTCTGGAGAACTAAGTGCCCTGCAGAGGAAAGTAGTAGTGTAGAAAACATGAATGAAAATATCCTTATTTATGTGGGGAGTTAGACTAATATCCAGAGCTTTAAGTTCACAGAAAATTCATTCCCGTGATAAGATAAACATAACTGTGTACTTTAAAATGTCTATGATTATATTAGAGGAAATCGGAGGATTTCTTCAAAGTGTGATTCCAAGGAGGAAAATGAGATATTGAAATTACAAGACATTCTTACTACTAGAAAAACTAAACATTAAGAAGCCAAGAGTACCCTTCACCAGTCACAGTGGTGAGAGTTGGAAAAGCTTCCCAACACTGATTTGTTTAGTGGTGGAAAGCACTCAGTACTTCTAAGTGGTATGTCATCACCTCATGAAAAACACCTCATGATGTAATTGCCTATAAATGCAGACCCTATGAACTTGTCAGTTCCCTCTAGTCCCAAGGCCATTTTTACTTTTCACACTTGATCCTTGCTTTTAAGTGACGCAATTTTTTAGAAAAGGTACTGTATGTCACCCCACCATATTGTGGACTAAGCAGAGGCAAAGGGAGCGGAGTATTATGTATTGTCTCAGCTTGTGTTAGACAATGTGCAAATGCTTCATATTTTATTCATCAGTCATGTTTTGTCATGGTTTCTGTAGGAACGGATGAACAAGGTTGCTATGATTAAAAAATTCAATGGTATAGTTGACTACAGGGTTATGGTAATTCTCCTCACCCATATTCAGGGAAACAGAATACATCTTATTAGCTGTGAATGTTGATGCTACATAGAGGAATATTTGCAGATGGTTTCAATTTGAAAAAGGTGATGTTTTACCTGCTGGAAATGTTCATTCAATTGAGAAACAGGGAACTACTGACATAATATTTATACCATATGTTACAACTTCTGAATATTTGTGATCAATTCCCTAAAGAAGGAGTGTTCAAATGCAGAGTAAACATGAAAAAAAAAATATGCTAGGTTCTGAAGAATCTGGAAATAAGAGAAAAAACCCCAGTATCTTGTAAATTAGTCCTTCAACTCTCAAAGCAACAGAAGTGGCTTGTATCTCCAAAGGCCATTTTATTTTGTAAATCTCTATGAATCACCAGGACTAATGAAAGGATGGATTGGAATTTTCTGTCAGAACAAAGACTGAGTATGAAGTGACCAGTGAGGTGCTGCAGTATAGCAGAGCTCCTTGCTATTCTCCTCTCGTTTCAGTCTTCTGTTTCCTTACTCTCTTCAATGTTGCAGTGCAAGATTGTTTGGCAGTTTGACTAAGAATGATAATGGAAACTGCACTGCATAATCATTAGTTTCACATAAACTACCACTTACCCCAGAGGTGTTCTTTCCTAAACAGCTGATTTGCCTTCATTTTCACAATATATACTCAAGCTTCATATAAAGAATCTGCAGCATTGACAATGAGAAGATGTTATGTAACTATAGACTACAATTATGACTATTTAAAAAAGAACGTGCTTTCCGTTATATCATACAAAACTCTAGCCTTTTGATCAGTTTCTCCAGTACTATCTTACCCAGTTTTGTGACAACAATAGTTTTCTTCACTAGTTCATCCAAATTGCGATGACATTTACCACTTCATCGTATTCTTCTTTGTGTGTTGCAAAGACATAAAATAATGAAATAATTTCTGCCTGTCAAATACTCTTCTTCTGTTCTTTGTTCACAAACACCCAGTAATGCCAGCGAGATTTACACCTTGTGATGGTGGGCAGCAAGATTTTTTAATTAATATTTCACTATTTAGCAGAGTGTGGCTTAGAGGTCCTCATCTGCCTCCAGCTATGTTAACTGAAGGGAGTGAGACTTGTGGATGAATTTGGTAAAAATTAAATAGGTCATTACTGAAAAGTTTTTTAGAAACATCAATCTCATAAAAGTTGCATAAAAGTTGTAACCCTGTCACTGGAGTGTCTGATAAATGTGTCAATAAGCCATCTGTGTTCCCTTCCTAATGTGAATGGCTCAGTGAGCCCAATTTTGCCTTCTGAACAAAACAGTCTGATCTCCCACTGTTGCCCCTAAATCATCCATCCTACTGTTGCACCCTTCTCTGTTGAGTCCACTAACTCTTACCAGCAGCTCCATCCTCTCCTGCAGTGACACTCATTATCCCACTCAGTCCATCTTAATGTTTCCCCTTGATTCCTCAAGCTAAGCATAAACTAGCTTGCTTTTCACCACCAAGTAAAAAGAACTAATGACAAATAAGGCACCCACCAGACATCCGTTCCATGCCTACCTTCATTTAGTTTCCTGATACCTTGAAAAGATAGATAATACTCATCTGAAACAGGCTGGTAGGTGAAAAGATTGACATAGTTGCTATTGCATTTTCATCTTTTGGAGTATTATAGTAGTAGATTAGATTATATCAATCATACAGAGTACAATATATGGTGTTTTCTATTAATGCTTTCAAGTAGATAAGCCAGAGGATCTGGTGTAGTCCTATACGTGGTACCTTGTGAGAGTAGATGTGAGCAGTTTGGGGTTTTAATTACCTATAACATAATAGCTTGAAAACATTTATTCTGGAAGTTATTGATTTTGTCTGAATTGCACAACTTAGTTTTTTTAATTTACACAGATTTCTACAGCTTCACTGATTAAAATTTCTATTTGCATGACAAGGTTAGGTACTTATTTTTGAAATGCATTTTATAACATGCAAACTGTAAAAAGAAACATCCCTTTTTCTGTAGGATTTTTTACTTTTAGATTTTTAAAGTCTTTGTATGGAAAGCTACATCCTTCTTAGAGGCAAATTTTTATATTGTAAGTCGAACTGTATTAGAAGTCCACTAGATGCTCATACTCTCAAAATGCTGTTTTGATGTGGCATACATTCATCAGATTCCAGTGACTTTAGATAATAATAATGTGTTTTGTTTCCCCAGTGAACCAGCTGGAGAGAAATCATTGTTTTAGTATATAAGAGGTGTTTTACTGGAAGACCTACTGCCTGCTTTGCTCGGCTTCTTGCACATTTACCGTCCTTGCATAAACATGAAAGCCACAAAAGATGATGTGCTCTAGGAAAGTGATTTCTGCTGACTAGGCCCTTTCTAAGAGACTCCAAGCAATGAGCTGCACGGATCCATCCTCTGTGCAGGACTGGTGTCAGAGCCTCCGCACTGTTCCCCTGCTCCAGAACAGAGGTATCAAATTGACCCTGGACACAGTCAGATGCATCTCAATTGGCCCATTATTCTGGTCTCAGCACCAATGTGGCCACAGCTGAGTATAGAGGAGGAGAAGGAAGAGGCAGCATCCATGCAGGGGCAAGAGGGGGTCAGAAGCATAGTTGAGGAAATAGTGGCAGAAATCCTGAGACTTAGACTCTGGAAGGATCAGTAGATGTCAGAGGAGGGGCCAGGGACTAGACAAACCTGGATTTACATGACAATGTTTTGAGCTCTGACTTGGCTAGCAAAAGGATGAGACCCCCTGAACTAGGAAATCTAGGAGTGTGAAAAGATAAACCATGTACAAGCTATCTTTCTCCTCCCAATTTCTCCAGATATAAAATGCTGACAGTAATTTTTAGGGATCTACAAGTACCTTGAAAAGTGTGCACCAAATGTTTGTATATCATATTTTTCCTTAGACTATGCTGTCCAAAAGGAGATTGCTTTTTTTTTTTTTTACTGTTGTGCAAACAGGACTGAATACTAATTTTTTTTTTTAAATAACATTTGCAGCTAGTTTAGAATCTAGACATCTCAGTTTTCTCATAAAGATGCTTGCATATAAAACCAGATATGCCATATCTCAGTGTTTGGAAAACCTCTCTCTCCTGCATTACTTACATATTCGTTGAGATTTCCTTTAAATTATGCAGTGACAAGAGACTTATGGAGCACTGATAATTATGAGGAGAATCAGCTATAAAAGGATTGCTCTAAAATGCGTATTACAGAATATATTTCTGTGCATCTCTGTATGCCAGAATCTTCACCTGAGAAAAAACATATTAATCCATATTTGCACTCAAGAAATTGCCTTCAGACCAAAGTAGTTTGGAGTTATCAGGATTCACTCACCTCAGCCAAATTCAGAGAGTTCCACAAGAGCTCCTTCCTTATTCTTGTGTGGTTTTTATGAGGAGAAAGTCTGGGTGATGGATAGCCACAGAAAAGCAAAAACAATATGTGAGGGGAGCTATAAGAAGCAGTTACCAGCAGGGCTTCTAAAAAGTGCATCCAGTAAGGAGCTCACACTCACAGTACAGGTCTCTGGACTGGCCACTAACACGTGGGTGACCTGCATTCCTTAAAAGTTCTTTAGGTAATTTGCAAGGTTCAAATACACATTTTTATGCAAACTAAGAGCAGCCTGGGTGAAAATACATAAAATGCAATATTCATTACAAATTATTGTAGCAGTTCAAGATAGCCCATGGAGTTTTTTCTATTTCCATTTTAATGACCATATTGCACAGAGAAGCTGAAATGTTCAAGGACGTAAGAAAGAAGGGGCAGCATCAGTGCAGTGGCAAAGGGAGGGCAGAATCATAATCAAGGAAATTTTAACAAAGAAACCTTAGTCTTGGATAAACTCAGAAAGGATTGGCAAATAACAGAGGAAGGGAACAGGACTAAGCAAACTCACTGAATCATGGGACACTGGTGGGTTTTTTTAGGCTTTTATCTGAGCTGAAACAGATATCGTAAAGCTTTGGGGGCATGGTTGTTTTTCTTCCTGAATGACTTTCTTTCTACATCTCACTCCTATTTTTAGCAAAGCTCTTAACCAAGAAGACAAAGTTAATCAACCCACAGAATAAATATGGAATTGCTCTAAGCAGAATCCAAGTGGTAGTATGAATTTGATTAATCATTTTTTTTCTTTGTATATACTTGGTAATTAGCTAATACAATACAATATTGAAAAATAAAGGCAGAACATATCAACAAACTTGGTGATGAGGAGTGTCATAATATTCAACAAAGTGTGGTCAATCTGTATAGTTTTAATACTCTTAAAGATTTCTTAACCAGATAATATGTTGGGAAGAGTGTTTCTTTTGAATTCATCAGTGGTCTTCCCTTGTTCATTTCAGGGCTAAGTTAAAGATGTTCTAGTAAGCCTTAGTGCCTGCTGTCACTTGGTTGTGGTGCTGCTTCATTTGCAATGAATTGTTCAGCTACTAGCTGTCCTCTTTGTCATTGCTTAGCCAAACAGCATGGGATTCTGGAAATGAGAAACAAAGAATATGAGAAAAGAAAAAACAAGGAAAAAGATCACGTCTAGACATGTGCAACTTCAGTGCTAAGGTTTTGAAGGTGACCAAAATCATCGATTTGAATGAAAGTGTGTGTATGTATGAGCAAGAGTTTTAGTTCTACAGATAAGCTTGAACTGTGCTCCATTTGGAGATCAAGATTTCCATCTCTTGGTTATATGTGAAGAAAATAATGTATTACTGCATAAAACTGTTGCAAACTATACCTTCTCTTTGAATAAGTGATGACTTTACAAGGAAAGCTGTTCATTAACGTTTCTTTTAAAAGTAGGTTCTTGAAGAAACTTCACATATTTTAACAGGTTTTTTATTATTCCAATTGATTTCGTTAGAAACATTCAGGCACCTTGAAACTTCTAAATAATTTAAATTCAGTGCAGAATCACTGGCTGCATTGATAAATCCTGGGGTTTTTTTCCCTAATTGTTGGTCTATTTTTGCTATTGTTCCTGACTGAAGATATGTTATGCAATAAAACAGATAACAACTTTTTTCCACAGTTTTACTTTTCTTTGCAGATCTAGTCCTCTGTTTTATTCTTTAGCCATTTCAGTACTTTTCCCCTCAGTTAAATACCATTTGAAATACATTACATATATATCAACTCAACTGAAGGGCTGAGATATACAAAAATTTCACAATCTGTGAGTCTTCCTTTGAGCCATGAGGTTGTTATGAGACATGATGCAAGAAATAATGTTTGCAGTGTGCACCGGTAGACTGGCCAAATTACCATGTATTTTGCATTTGATTCACTTGGTAAAAATCTGTATTTATATTTCTTTCTAATAATTCATGTAGAAGGATCTGGGGAATGCTTATATTAAGATGATATTTACTGCAGTAAATATAGCAGCTATTTTGGAATACCATTAAATATTTGCATGAAAGCAAAGGAGTAGCTACTGCAACAGAAATGACTACGGGGTGGAGTTAAGCAAGCAGAGTGTAAATGGTCCAGTCAAGGTAATTTTTAAGTTCTTGTGTAAAAAGGCCACACATAATTGAAGCTTAGCTTGGACTAGGCTGACAGGGCGTAGAGGATATTGTTACAGTGGTGAGAGAGAATTAGTTTGTGTTGAAAATGTGAGACCATCTCAGGTCATCCTGGTCTTGACCACGAAGAGTATAGGCATAAAATGGTGATGTAGAAGCCTAAGGTAAAAGCTGCATGAGAGTCAAATCCCGTCATAAGGATGCAGTCCTGAACATCTGTTGCCTATTGTGGGAATTAGATATATAAGAGGAATACCTAGCTAGGAATTTCCTAGTGTGGTGAGGATTATTAAACCCACTCTTTAGGAGTTCCGTATAATTTTCATATTTTTGTAGCACCAGTTTATGGTACCAGGTGCTCCCTCAAATCATGTACCCTTGATCCTGTTTAAAAGCTTTGCTGAAGTTCATGGATTAAATACTAAACTTTGAAACTTTGATATAAATTGATTACCATTTCTCATCTCATCTAGAAATTTTCTTACTATTCTGAAAGCTTTTATTGACCTTTTTTCTTTGTTAGTAAAGATAAAGACCTATTACTTTAGAGCAGTTTTTTTGATTGTAAAAGATGCCAATGGTTTATACATAAGGATGAAGAAGTTAGATTGTAATAAGTAAAATGGTAGTAACTCTGCTGTAAGTTTGTTGACAATGATTTACAAGACCATTTTAATGTATTAGTTGATATTATTCAGAACTATTTACAGTCTGTACCCTGTGTAGACCAAATAAAACATGAAGGGCATAAGTCAGTGTGCTTTGCTCTGTGTGATAGTCCTTAATGAAATACCTCCCTATGCTCTAGTAATCTAGGAAAATGAACATGTATTAATCAAGCATTACAAATATATTATTTTTTCTAAAGATGTTCTTTTTAATACAATTTTTGCCTGACTCTAGTCTTCTAAAAGATCAAAGATAAAGTCACATACTTTTCTTGTATTGTTCTTTAAACGTTGAGAAAGGGGAAGATAGTTATTTTTATGTGTACCAGTGAGAAAAGACTAGCTCTGTCTTTTCTGCAATGTGCAGAAGTAGATGAAAAGAACAATTAAAGCCTCTCCACCTTTTCTGGACTTAACAAGTAGAGTTTTCTCAGCCTCTTTTCACCCTCCAAAAGCCTAGCCACTTTATAGAACCATTACATAAGATGCTACTTTTTGTGAGAGAACCAGGAAAATTGGTTTTTTTACCTTAGCAAATATCACTTCAAGAGTTTTCTGCCTTTTTCAGATCTTAGCTAAATCAGATGTGATGCCAATCAAGCAAGGTTCCATGATCATAGTCTCATGCATTTCTAATTTATGCATAAGCATATTTGTGATTTCTCTAGAAACGTAGTTCTTGGTACCTTGTGTAATTATCTTCATAAAATCCATTATGATATACTTCACCTACATCCAAGCTGGATCTCATTCTAAACCAAGTCACCTTTGGAGAGAGCTAATAGAAAAGATTTTGAATCAAGGGTTTCTTTTTGTGAACATCATTATGAAAAAGAGATTTTAAATGATGTAAGTCATGATGTAGCAGCTCTCTTCCCCATAGTTTAGACAGAAAGAAAGGAAATAGTGGCTGTATTTTTCTTTGAGTGTTGAATTTCCAGTGGAATTCAGGTTGGAAGAACTGATCATGAGGCAGTGAATTAACCATTAATACAAAAATCTGTAGATCTCTTGTCATCTCACAAGCACAGAGAGAGAATTAAAATACATTCTTGTATCCTAAAACCCTTGCATTTTAAAATTCAAAATAAATCATAGAATGATTTCGGTTGGAGGGATCTTTAAAGGTCATCTAGTCTGACCCCCCTGCAATGAGCAGGACACCTTCAATGGGAGCAGGTTGACCGTACAACCTGATGTTCAATGTTTCCAGGGATGGGGCATCTACCACCTCTCTGGCAAATCTGTTAGTGTTTCAATAGCCTCATTATAAAAATATTTGTCCTTATACCTTATTTAAATTGATTCTCTTTCAGTTTGAATTCATTACCCCTGGTCCTATCTCTGCAGCCCTACTAAAAATCTGTCCCTATCTTTCTTAAAAAGCCACTTTAATTATTGAAAGGTTGCAATATGGTCTCCCTGAAGATTTATATATATCATCATATAGACCAGTAATCAGTGGCAACTATTAGTCTCTGCCCTCACCTCAGTTTCACTAAAAATACAAGCATCGTATCTGAACCCTTGAGAACCCATGAAATGTAGTATTATGAGCGGCTGCATCTTCATAAATTGGAAGTGGTTTGGAACTCTTATTTGTATAAAGATGTGTTGCCATTGCCTTGTTGCCATATACGCAGGGTTTATTTTGTGGTAGAATGTTTTACCCTGTGATTTCAGGACTTAGCAAAGGACAGACGCACTAACATGTCAGTTGGGTGTGTCATAACAAAGTGACCATCTGTCCATTGTCGGTCCAGTGAATGATGATTTTCTTCATATATAATGGCTTTCAAAAAGTACAAGACTTTAATTCTTCCTGCTTATTACCTTACAGGCAAGTATAGAAATCTTTGTGAATATACGCTCGACAAAAGTCATTTTCAGAACAGGGCTTTTTTCTGATAACTGTTCTTCAAGGGATGAAAAAAATTTCACTTGAGAGATTTGTGGCCTCACAATAACCTCAGGGTGATTCAGGAACTGTAACAGAGTTTTCTATTTTTTTGCCTTAAAGGACAATAGCTGCAAAGAGATTGTTCTAGAATCAGTTAGTGTTTAATATGTCTAATTCACTGCATAAATGTTAGTTATTTATTTGTTGTTGCAAAAGTTTCAGATACTTAATCCAGCACTTTTTACTTGTCATCTTTCTATGGCTTTTGGGATGGCTATTACTAAAAAAGGAAGGCACAAAGGACAAAGAAGATTCTAGATATGCATAGTTTTCACTGATCTATTTATTTCGATTGTTTTATTTCTGGAGAGGTTTGATGCGTTTACGCTCTCATCTCAAGTCATGAAACAGATATGCACCTTTGGATTAAATTCAATTAGAACAGTCATATTTTCACTGAAAAGCCAGAAAAGCTTTTCTAAAGGGATAGTGACATTACAATGAGAACTACTGGCATTTGTTAGAGGGGACATTAATACCCACGTCCTTGATAGCAACTCAGTAAGTCAAGTTGTTGCAACTTCTTTGTTAGCTAGAGATCTGATAACATGAAAGAAAATACATTGTAGAAGAAAAATTTTTTAACATCAGAAAGTATTAGCACAACTTGTATCTTGACGCCTCACTGAAGGTACCAAAATCTCTGCTTGGGAGCTGAAATATAGAATCCAAATGTCACAGGTGTGGTCTTATCTGGAGGTAAAAATGAATACAAGTGTTTGATTCCTATCTTAATATTGTACATTTTAAAATTTCTTCCAGCACTTGCAGTTAACTATTCAAACAGTTCTGTATCTGACACTGGATATTTTACAGTACTGCCAATTAAATCATGAAGGTCAGCCAAAATATAGCTTGAGAAGCATCTTCACAATTAATCATGGCAATTTACTTAATTCAGTTCTGCCTTATGCATTTAAGCACTTTGGGAAATTAATAGCTTTGCTGATTAGTGTAATAGAAACTGAAAAAATAGGTGTCTATTTTATCTTTGATATGTTTCTGCTAACACTTCTTATAGTGCTTAATGCCTCTAGATTTTCAAATGCCATAGGAATAAATAGTCTTTTCTCACATGCCCACTATTTTTCTTATGCTGTCTGCAAAGGATTATTGAGAATAAATTATGGAAATGGGATGGATTTCTCTCTGATCATGTAATCGTATTAGGGAAATAAATATATTTTAGTATATACTCATATGAGGTCTTGTCAGAGACAATTCTGTACAGACATATTCCTCTAAAAGACAAGATGTTTCATGCTTCAGAAAACGCATGTTAACACTGTAAGAAATCTGGTTTCTCAGTTAGGTGACCTCAGGGTTCTTGCTTTTTCAGTACTGCAAAGCAGAGTGATATCAGGAATGAATTAGATAAACAAGAACTGTGACCATTACTTCTCAACCCTCAGCAAAAGCTGACAGACTCTTGTATTTAATTACCAGTCAGGTTGCACTTTTCAGGACTATTGCCCCTGTTGGTACATTACTCATTTTGTAGTTCCACCTGTGCTCAATTAGTTTTGACTGTCCTTGAGGATTCCTAATAGCAAAGCCTCTGGACTTGCAGAGATAAATCAGCTCTTAAAACCATTACTTGCCTGTGCTGAGTAATGCTTGGTTAATAGTAAAAAAGCAGCCAGGGAAATGAAGAATCACCGTACTGACTATCAGAAAGGCAGTGTTTACCAATATATATTAACACTGTATCTCAAGTTAAAAGTAATTTATACCTTCTGTTCTTCAAAACCATAATTGATTAAAGTTGATAATTTGTTTTTAGAAGAGTTTTAAGTAGATGTGCTTCCAAGTTGAACCTCTCAGTTAGTGGGGTTTTCCTGTCTAAAGGTATGTACAATTTCCTTATACTTTTTTGTGTATTTTACCTTAGAAATAATGATTTCTCTAAAAGTAAGTTTAGGGAAATGTGGCCCTGTTCCATAAAGGAGGGGAGTGGGTGCGTGGGATAAGTTATCATCCACATTAAGACAAATTGAATACTGAATACTACTGAAGCAAAATGGTTGATTTTTACACTCAAGCTTTTAGATTTTCTGAGATTTCAAAGACAATGGCTTAGTAGAGTTTTAACATTAGCTTGAATCTCTCAATTCCTTGCTTGTAGGTATTGGTTGTTGTTCTGCCTCTGTTTCTCTATTGAATATTCCGTTATTTGAAGTTTTATTCCCTGTGTAGATTCTGTTCTATACTTATGTCAGTTCTCACTAAAAATTTTATACAAGTTGAATGGAGAACTTTGCAGGTTTAAGTCTGAAACAGATTTCTAGTCAGTTTTTCACTAGTGCAAAACACTAAACAACATAAAGCAATCCCTGTGAATTATAAAAATATGTGGGTATAATGAGAAACTAACATTTTGACATTTTACACGCTTAGCTTCCTTTAGAATTTTATCCACAGTTTGATAGTTCCATCTACGTCTTGGATATTACTGTACACAAGTGTACTTTTGAACATCTGTATATGAATATAAAGTGTGGTGAAATCCCAGTGCCCACAAGCTTCTTCTCTGCTCCTTATATCCAGAGGCAGGAAAGGCAGGCACGCAGGCCCACATGGGGGTGTTAGCAAACTTCAAATAGGTGAAAGGTGTGGATCATCACAGCACACACCCAAGTTTGCTTCCCAAGGGAAAGCAGCACAATCAGCTTGTTCTAGTGCTTCCTTGCCAGATGATACAAATACATTTAACTGACAGCTCTTGGCCAGTGTGGTATTTTGAAACTGGAGATGACCTATTCTGTACCACACAGCCTTGGCTCCACTTCTCAGTCAAGCAGAATCCAACGCTAATTTGAACTCAATAAAACTTGGGAAATATAGTAGATGCTGTGACAAACTCAAGTCATATGTGTACAGTCTTGGGCCAAAACCTAAACAGCCATGTGCTCCCTTATGATTGCAGGATCAAAACAATATTTTCGCAAATTTTGCAAAACTAGTGTAGAAACCTATGTGGATCAGATATTGTGGACAATACAGTGTGTTTACATAATAGTGAATGTCCTGATTTGCCCAGTTTAAGTTGTGATATCAACATGGTAATTAGTGTCTTCCAAGGATATTAGAGGGTGAATAGGATCAAGCATATCTTTTAAAATTAAGTTTTATGTGACTAAAGTGTTCAATATTTCATCTATACTTTTTACATAGCTCTACAATCTATTTTATCACAAGTAATAATATTTTATATTATTCTCCCATTGTAGACACTTTGAAATAAAGCAACATGACAAAATCTATGATTTAAAAAATTTTA
Organism: Atrichornis clamosus; assembly: GCA_013400975.1. Classification (NCBI taxonomy): domain Eukaryota; kingdom Metazoa; phylum Chordata; class Aves; order Passeriformes; family Menuridae; genus Atrichornis; species Atrichornis clamosus. The sequence goes on from WBMZ01014864.1 coordinate 106,835, forward strand.
TTTGCTTCTCTTCCTTCTTAAAATGCATGCACGTGCCTTTTAATATCAGTAGATCATGCTGTGTCACTTTACTTTCCATAGAACTTCTGCTTGGAATCATTAGGAAACATTCTCAAATGTTGGTAACATAATATCACTTAGTGAAACTAGCAAAAAAGGTAGACTAGTACATCATACGTGAGCATGATTAGTTATGTTAGTGTTGCAGTTGTTAAATGTACTGTGGCATGAATATTAACAATGAAACAGATAATTTGAATTTCATAGCTATATTTTGAAAAACAACTGTGAAATTACTATCTCATGTCATGATTGTAAAACTTACAGAGTGCACTAATCAGACAAAAGTCAGGAATTGAGTGGGGATTTGCACAGTTATCACTGTATTCATGCTTTTCCTGTTTTGTTCTTCAAATAAGAAAGGTCTCTCTTGAAAATTTGAATAAACAGCATGTAGTTGTACATATGTGCACATGTATATTCATTGGATAATATAAATAAAACTGGAAGACTATCGATATATTATCTCACCAATCCTCACCAGCCTGGCATAATTCTTGAATTATTATACAACCATTTTCAAAATGATAGTAATTCTTCAAGAAGGCAATTATTTAGACCCTGGCTCTGCTACTACAAGGTGTTTTCTAATATCTATTCTAAACATTTCTTGCTGTAATTCAAAGCTTACTGTAAATCATATTCAGAGTATACTTGCAGAATATCTGTGCTCTTATTTTCTAAAATACTAGGTATTTGATAAATTTATATATATTTGCCCTTTTTTTCTCTCTGTAGAGCAAACAGATTCCATTTCCTTTCCACTAGAGCTTGTAGATCATTTGGAGATGATATTTTCTTCTCTGCAGTCTTTTCAGTTGTTTCACAACTTCTACACATTACAAGGCTTAGCAGTCAGCCTCATAGTCCAGGTGGGGCTTTACCAGTATCGAGCAGAGTGAAACAAGTTCTTTATGAGTGTTAGAGATAATAATTGTATAAAATTGGTTTTTTGCGTGGCATCACATTGCTGTTGACATATGTTTAGTTTCTGAACTACCTTTTCCATGTCCTTTTTCAAGAGAATGCTCTTTACACAGTTTTCATTTTTCACAACTTTTGTAATAACATTCTGCTAAATAGTGAAGGAGGAAATTAGTGGATGGTGTTACCTCCGTTGCACTATGCATTTTCCTTTCTGCATTGATATATTGCAGAATTACTTTACTGAAGATTAGAGTGTCTGTATCTTTGGATGTCTTCTAAGTATTGACTTTTGACTGCTGTCCTGCTTTCTCCCCTCTTCTTAGTGCTGGGTATTTAGTTTAAAGAACATTCTAGAAGTGTAGTTTTGACTTTAACACAGCTTTGTATTGTTGGAAATTTACATTAAGACCTCAGACAGAACTTTAATAAAGAAGACTTTGAATTGAGAGAAAAAAAATAGACTGTAAACAGATAGAAAATTTACTGTTTGTTTTAATTGTTTTTCCTGGTGAAGTTTCTGAACTACTGGCTGATACAGAAACTGAGGTCTCCATAAAAGAGAGCAAGACACCATCTATCTCCAAAGTGTTTGGATCAGAATATTTATTCTATGGTGATTTATTCAATGCAAACTCATGCAAACCGTAAATAATAAACAATTACTCCATGTATACAGATCTAAACTAACATTATATTTACTACCACTGCAAGTGCTGATAGCCCCTAACCAACTAGAGTTTTGGAACAATAGGTATGTATGTTGGGAAGTGATCATTTAGCTGGAAAATATTATAGGCAATCTGTTGATTTAATCAACTGAAAAAAATAGGCACTTCTTTGAAGTTCTATGTCATGCTAGAATGTAGTCAGTTGAGACAATTATTTTGTCTTCTGTTGTTTCCAATTAGGTAACAAATAGACACATTTCATTTAGAATTTAACTACAAAAATAAATCACTTATTATTTGGCAAAATAGCATAGGTGATATTATAAGCACAAACTATCCAAAACTAGATGCAAAATCAAGCTTTCATGAGTCAGGAACTTTAGATTGTCTGGCCTTGTGAACAGAGACCTTGATTTCCTCACTGCAACCCAGCAAATAATATCATGGCACTTTCACCTGTCTGACCTTGGCGCTTGTCTGACTTTGCTAATAGTGACACAATGGCTGTATCTTACTATTCAGATTTAGCAGTGAGTAGCAGGTCTCTCTACTTTCTGACTTGCTGATTTTCTTCCTTACCATAAGATTTCATAAGTCCACTTATTATCTCCTGAAATGGAGGCAGTAAGAATACTGATAACGTTGCATATCACTCTCTCCTGCGGTGACACCTGTTTACTTTTCCATCCCTGCTGGCACTGTGCTTTCCACTTTTAGATGTTATTAAGTCAGCACTCTGCACCAAACCACTTCATGAGACTGAACTGGCTCCTTTGCTATATCTGGCAGATCTTCCCTGGTGTAAAGTTTAGACCAAAAGAGTATTTTTCAACTGAGCAGACAGTGAGTTGAGAAGTTTTTTCTTCCCTTATTTAGTATGCTGCATATCTATTCCCAACAAAGTGATGAGCTCTATGTAATTGAAGTGTGCTAGGTGAAGAAGATGTTGTATGCTTTCTGAGGAGACTTTAGGGAACTCAGAATTGGAATAAATTCACTGTGAGTGGATAAACAAGTACAGAAGGAAAAAAATTGCCAGAGCTTCAAAAGACAAAAGTAATTTTTTAAGATTAATGTTGAAGTTGATTAATGATTTTTTTTTTTAATTTATGCTCTTCTAAAGTGTAAAGTACATTGGGACATAATATGAAATTGGTTTTCAATTAATCATTTTCTTTGATTGCTCCCTCCTTTAGTACGTATTTATTTGTGCTCATGAGTCTTACATGAAATTGTTCATAGTACTGCCTACATTTTGCGGCCAAGCAAACGTACATGTGATTTCTTAAAGGTGCCTTGTGTTTTGCTTGGGTGTCTGAAGAAAAATAGCTAGAAATTCCTATTATACCATCATTACATTTCACACTGCTGCTGTCTCCAAAGCACCGTCACCTGCACAGCAGGTATAAACCACGTTCTAGCTGCATCACAACCAAATGGAAGAATTAGTAGATACAGAAATGTAATTTTCTTATCACTAAAACTGATGACAGCATAGGTACATCCACAGTATGGAGCAAGGAATTGTCATTTTCAAATGGAACCATGCCTCTCTGGACAGAACTTCTGTCTCCAAGAGTATCCCTTTCATTTGTACTCATTGTCTTGCAGATTTATTTAATATTATACTATCAGTCTGATACAGTTTCTGCTTTAAAATGTACAGGCAAATCATTCTGCTGATATCCACCCTAGGAGCATTATTCTCTGGAATTAATATGTCAGAAATGCACTTTCTAATTTGAATAGTACCATGAATAAAATAAACTTTACATTTAAAGTTCTATAGAGTTATGAAATTTGAGGTGATATTCTGAATATAAATTCTATATATCACCATTCTTACTTTATTAGCCATCTTTTACTGCTCTGTTTCATGTTTTTACTCCCCTTGGAGTCTTTGCCATGAACTCAGAGCTACACTGACTGATGTAGTTATTGCATAGTTATTTCATAAGGTTCCAGACATCTTCACTAGGACAAAGAGAGCTTTTGAGCCATACCACTGATTTTTCCACGTGCCTCCAATTCTCAAAACTTCAAGTTGGTGAGTGTCTGTGTTGGAACTCACATGTATGACAAATATATCACTTTTGGGTTATTAAGTTCAAATGTTTTCATTATCATTAATATGGAATTGCTGATATAAAATATAAGATTTTTTAAAAGAAATACATTTAGAATTATGTTAGTACATCAGTGAAAATTTTCAGTTCTGTTAAAGATATTTTCTTCCCATCAGAGAGGTATTGCAAATGTTTTGAATGAAATCTTGATTAATTTCTGTTCTCTTAGTTTTTACTGGTCACCTTTTCTGTTCCCTAAGGATCTACCTTTTTCAAATCTCTCATAATTTTTTAATGGGTTTGGCTCTATGGCAAACACTTCCAGTAGTAACCCTTTCCAAACACACATTATTCAAATCCTGTCTTCTATGGAGATCTTGGGAAATTTTATCACAAATTTTTATAGAGATTGGCTGTTATCTCTTAATATTTACTGAAAGGATGAAAATGACATGAAATTCAATGTTACTAAATGCTACATAAATATTAGATTTTACAATGTAAGGGTGACATGCATTATTAATCAATTTTTAGAAGACTATGGGTATGTCATGACTATTCTTTGGTTATTTTAGCTGTCATTATTTCCTGTATAAGGTAATTTAACTGCCTAACAGTGTCTGCTTTCAACTATGCCAAGGAAATTTCTGTAGATTTGTTTTAAGTGGAATTTTTTTCTAAAATTTTCAGATATGTGAGCAATATTGTTCATGCTAAGCTGCTGTTGAAAATGAGTAGACTGATTTTGAAAGTATGTTTTCTTTCAAACCTGCAGTTACCAACATCCTGTCACCATACCCTCTGTCTAAATATTTTCAGAAACACGATTACAAATAGTTGCTATGTTACCTTTTCTGCTTTGCAAATGGCTGCAAGAAACAATAGCTGAAGGGTACTGTGTGTTTTGCCATTTTTTACTATGAGGCAAGAATAGTGAGCTTCTCACAGGAAAAAACTGACTGAAAGGCTTACTCCTTCCCCAAACCTTCTCCACAGTATGTGGTATTTGTTTTCTAAATATCAACTTGAGTGATATATATCCTGCCATTTGGAGATCACACTGGGGTGTGAATAACAATGATGATACACTTACTATAATAAATGGGATGCTCAAAACAAGTGCTAGGTTTTACATTATAACATTGAACTTGGTTCCATTTCTTGCCCTCAGAAAGCTAAATGTAACTGAAATGTTGTTTAGTTTTTAAATTAAGTGGTTTGGTGACAAACTCATTAAAATTAAAGTGTGTGAGCTTTCACTCACCAAACAGATAATCTACAAATTCTGATGCACAGAATTTAAAATTTCCAGGTTATATAGATTTAGGATGGAAGTTTGATCCTTATAGCTGATTAAGTTAGATGAGACAATACAATTTCAGATGGTTTAAAATTAATTGATCCTGGGAACAGGAATGACAAGGAATATAATCTGTTTCTTTTAAGACTAAAGCTGTTCCATGGACATATGACATAAGGCCTTTATATTAATTAATTCATTAATGTGAAAAGTGTATTCATGTCATAGGATGGAATAGAATTTTTTTTCTACTTTTGAGAACCTTTTTAAATGGTGCTCTTTTTTCTGCTTTCCCCAGCTTCCTTCTCAAAAATGAATATGGCTTTTGTTTGAGTGCTTTTGTGTTGGCTAGAGAGGAGTCTATTATTCCTCCTGTAAAAAATGTTATTCTTTTCAAGTTTAAAACATGTTTTGAATATTAAAAATATGAAATACTTTAAGGTGAAAAGCTAGCTCTGTGACATTGAATGTTTTAAAAGATGATCTATGATTAACTTCTACCATTGCAAGTGTCTTGTTCTTGTAGTATGAAGCAAAAACTACTTACCAAGAACCTCCTACCCACTTGCTGTTAGTGTTTTAAGTAAATCTTTCTTCTTAAAATACATTTCCTTTTGAGGTCGATCTAGTGTTTTTGAAAGTCATTGATCAACAATACAACCGAGGAAAGATCCTCTGAGTACTTTTGTGGCTATATTTGAGGGGTTCTTTTCTGTTGTTGTGTATTGTTAAGTTACTAAGAGAGGGCCATAATCTATACTGAAAGGTTAAATCTTGCATAAGAGAAACCCATTTTGTAACATGCTAAAACTGCATCTGTTTTCTTCTTGATCTCAGAAAAAGTAATCTGGGGAAAAATTAACAGCAAAAGAAGAGTTAGCTAAAATGTTTAATGCAGCTGCTATAGAAAACTCACATTGGAGAATAATAGTGACCGAAATTAATCCTCTTTCAGTGTTTTCTGTAGTGCAAAGTGTAAGATGAAGACATTTGGATATCCTTTATTCAGCATTGCATTAAATTGAGGAATAAATAATTAATGTGTTTTTCTCTTTAGCATGAAACAGGGTGATTGCAAAGGGAAAAGGAACTCAAAGATGTAAAAAGATGATTTGGAATGCTAATGAATGTTGCAGAAATGATTTGTCAGGAAAAAGAGCAGTGGCACAGTAGGTACAAATTGCTTGAAGAAAAATGTAATGTTCTCAGTGAAAAGGTCTTAAAAAAGGACACAGTCAAAAGTGACACAGTGGCACTGTACAAACCTGTGTTTCTGTTTCTAGAGTTCCTGAGGAGATGGGCACAGATAAATCAGAGAAAATAGACCATATGACTAAGTTCTCTTTCAGAAACTAATAGGACTGGATTTTACTGCTACAACAGTCAGTGGCAACCGTAGCTAACAGACTAACACAGAATTTTGCTAACTCACAGAACACGATATTTTTAAAAATCTCTGTATGATAGAAGTTCGTTGTTTGATTATGTTCATATTATCTTAAATGATGCTGCACTACAGCAAGTGTATAAGACAAACACATTAAACATCTTTAGACCATATATATAATGACAGGTGTATGTATGCTCTATATATGCACCTGCATATGCCTCCTGTATATATCATTATTGTCTACAGTGTTTCTTCAGTGAGGCAATCCTGTAGTTAAATGCTATGGTTTAACAGGCAAAAACTGAATTGAATCTATACCTATTGATACTCTTCCTCATGCATGTCATTTTTTATTATAATCTTGGTTGATCAAATGGTGTATATTGAGGTCATTAAGTAATAATTAATTTTTTTATTGCTGTTATTTTAATTTCAGCACTTCAGTGTAAACAGTGATACAATTTTTTAAAATTAGAATGACCTGATTTAAATACCCTTTCAATAAGAATATTATCCTATGAACAGGAGGGCCCTGAGTGGTGATTATTTTCAGAATAAAACCATTTTAAAAATTTCATCAGTAAGGTGGCATCAGTGCATTCATTGAATATTACATGTACTACTTTTTATTTTTAAATTTATAGTGAATGTAAGTATATGAAAGTGTAATGTAAATGAAGAGCACTATTGAAAATGCTTGGCATTTTTCTAGTAAACAGTGATTGAATTACAGAAAATACAAAATTTTAGTTTCAGGTTGTTTGCCTATTCACTATCTCTTCTTAGTGGCTGATCAGTTCTTCATCCTTTAGGTTTTTTAGGCTTGCTCAGTAGTCTTCATATTTTTGAAGCAGAGCATTTGAAGCTGAACACTGTCAAAATCATAGGCTGAATCAATACTTTATCGGCTCAGTAGATATTCTTATGTATAAGTACATGTCAGAGAATGTTTTGTTTTCTAGAACATCCAGTGTTGGAGCAAAACCACAATTTTTTTTCCCCAACTATTTTTAGATAAACTGAGCTTTGGATTTTGATATGGTAAAGAATAAACTGAGCCTTATCCATGAAGCAATTTGTCTCTGACCCAGTTTTCCAAGTAAATTCAATTAATTTTTCATGCTGAAATGACAGAGAGTTTGTGATTACTAGCTCTATGCATTTGTAGTACCTTTTGACCTTGTCTTTCATTAATGCAGTTATTTCACTTAGTCTGACATTCAGCTACCATGAAGTCATTCTAAATAATATTTAGAGACTTTGTTGGAGGGGTCTTTTGAAGGACATGATAAACCTTCTCACAGCACAGTTACCTGCTCATTCAGAACAGCTCTGGGACTTGTACATAGGAGTTTTGAGTCCATCAACAGGGATTCTGCAACGTTTCAGGGCAGCCCAGTCCAGTGTTTAAGCACAATCCTGTTGGGGAACTTTTTCCTTCTCTTTGGAATTTCCCTTTCGGCAACTGGTGGTTGTTGCCTCTACTCCTTTCACTGTGCACTTTCCAAAAGACACTGACATTTTCCCATACATTTTCTCCATAGTCATCTACTTAGTAATTGAAGACTACAATTAGATCCCCATTTAACTTCCCCTTCTTCAGACTGAACAGGTGCAACTCCCTTCACTTCTTCCCATATATCATATTGTATTATGCACATATTGTCTTATATATTTAAGCCCCTTAGCCATCATGATAGTGGTCCTGTGGGTCCTTTCTAGTTTGTTGATGTCTTTCTGGAATGTTGAGGAGTCCAAAGTAGATACAGTGCACTCAAAAGTGTTTTATATCCTCTTATTGAATAATACAACTTCCAAAAGCACAGACCTGGTGGACATTCATCTAAAGCAATTTAAACTACCTAAATAGGCTTCTAAAATCAGTGAAAGTGCCATAGAAAAACTTAGCCTAGTAAAGAGACCTCATTTCGTTTTGCCTCAAAGCCCAGTGCTGCAATCAACAGTACAGAAAGAGGTGTAATAAGACATAGGTTAGGTTGCATCAGCAGATGTAGTTTTAGACTTATTCAAGGTCCAAGCATGAGGACCTAATTTTTTCAAGCATGAGAAAATTAACCTGAAGAAGGCCACAATCCTTCTTCTGTGCATCTACTTCTGCTATTTCGTTCATCTGCTATGAATGCTTCACTGTAGTCAAAGGCCACTTGGAAGAATGATTCCTTTAGTGGGTAGAAAATGGTCATGACTTTCACACACCTTTGCTTTTTTTTTAGGTTATCTGAAGATCTATAGGTAGCAATAAAAAGTGGCAGTCTAGTCTTTCAACAGTTTCTCTCTCCAAACCTGTGGGTGAAGTCAATGAAAGTAATCTCAGAGACCCTCTGTGGTACTGTCATGCATTGCACTGGCCAATGTGAGTCCCCACAGTCCACATATCTGAAGAGATTTCTCAGAGAATCTTCACAAGCTTAGTTGTTACAGTGACTGTTCCAATGGAAGCCTGCAGCCAATATCAGAAGATGGATTCCCAGTAGGTTTGATCCCAGCAGGTGGAGTTTCAGGGCTTTTCAGCTGGGATCAATTAAAAGACAGAGAATTTGAAGAAAGTATTGAGTTGGATTCAATTTCTACCTCCTCTGTACATTGTTTGTATAAATGAAAAACGTAGTATGGAGAATTTTTTGCACTTGCTTATGGCATTGAAAAGTCATTGTTCTAGGACAGAATTTCCTCAGAGGTGGGATTTATATGGGAATTCAATCAGCATACTTCCATAGCTTTCTAGGGCAATATTGGACTGTATGAAATTATGTTTGCCTGTCTGCTTCTAGTTTCTAGAGAATAGGTTATGCTCTCACCTCTAGCATTAATTGATTATCTTTTTGGCAGCCTCAGCAAAGGATGAAATATTTCTTAGTTATGGAACTTAACATGACATCTCATTCCTGCACAGAGCATCCAAGCATGGAGCCTAGAAGTGAAATTTGTGTGGCTGGTGAGTTTTTTCTCTTCCATGGATAAACACAGCTTCAGCTCAAACTTGATGTTTTTTGAAAGCAGTGATTCTCTGAAAATAGACAGTTAAAGAAGCAGAATATTGATAGCTGTAAGCTTCCTACTGAGAACTTAGAAGGACCTTTTGCAAAAAATAGGCATGGCATTAGCTCAGAAAGGAAGCAAACATTGAAAAGCATAACGTTAGTACCCAGCCTGCAAACCACATATAATTATAGATAAATTTAACCTTTTTTGTATTTTTCATTTTGTTACTTTTTCATATTTTCACGAAGTAATAGCATATGTGAAAAAATGTTCAGATTAAAGATGGTCTGTGAACTATATGGTTTAGATAGTCACTGCTTCTTGTTTCTTGTTTATGATATCTGACAGGTTCTGCTAAGTATTGTTTCACTAACTACACTGAATTCTTTTAAGCAATTAATTAATAATGTTGGTAATAATGATAGCTAATTTTGGTAAACTCCTCAGGGGCTGCAGTGGATATTGTCAGTAGATTAGTAACATGTCTTTGATTGCTGGGGTTTTTTGTTTCCTTTTTTTTTTTTTTACTTTCCTAAGATTCTTATAGTATGTATTTTGAATGACATCACCTGGAGTGAAATAGACATCTCTTGCTCACGATGAGGATTGTTGAGGATTGTTGAGAATCTCTCCCTCAACACAATAGCTATTGAGAATTAATTCTTCATTCCTTAAATCAAATTCATATCCTGGGAGACAGGAGATAACATCACATTTTTGTGTCAGAGTTAAAAACCTACAGTTCTACAACCTCCAGCCTCTTCTTTGCTCTGCATCTGACAGCACTGAACATGTGCATTGATTTACCGCTGTTGTTCTGTCATTGGGTTGTCCTGACAAGGCACTTAAAAATTATGTGTGGTTTTATTGTGAACCAAATGTCCAAGAGATTAGCTACCAGCTGCCCAGGTTTGATAAAAGCAGAAACTGTCTTGAACCTGACTCCTGGTTGTCCTGAAACATTTCTTCCTTGCTGCATTAAGCTAAAATGCGATGAAATTGATCTAAAAGTGGGGTTGACAAGCACACCTCAGATAAAAAGTAAGCAGATATCAAAACTTCCAGATCTGTTTGGAAGTAATGGCTCAGCTAAGTTTTATTTTATGTGAGAAGAGATTGCTACGTTCCTTTTCTCTGAACACAGATACCAAGAGTCATATTTATATCCCCTGCTGAATCAAATTAAGCAGAAACAAAGCAAATCTGCTCTACTTCATCAAACCTCTTTGTCTGAGCTTTCTCTTCAAAACTTATCGCTGTCATGTTCTCTGACAGCACACCGTGCTGACTGTAGCAGCATTTTATTGGATTTTTTTAAATATCATTCAAAGGGAAGCTAGAATTTCTTAAAGGAACATCACTAATTTAAAAATTAATGCATTTTCTAAATTTGTAAAATTACTCTTAGTTGCAAACAATGTCTAGTATTGTTTCATATGCAGTGTGTTTGACTTTGTTTTTGCCAGAGTCTTTGCGTCTTCCAAAAGTTACTGGAGCTCACACAACAACAAAGGAGTGATAAAAGGGACTCTCCAAAGGGAAGATAGGGCAGTAGGTAGGCCCTTTTTAGAAAAGTAAGTAGAGGAATATTTTCATGGAGATCTGAGAAAAAAAGAGAGTATGTGCAGGGATACAAAGGCTGAGGCAAAGAAGTAAACTGAGATACTGGGAGTAAATGGGTAGGGATCAAGGAACTTACTGTGAGAATAAAGGATGAAGGCTAGAAGAAGAGAAAAAAGTAATAGTGATACGGGTGAGGCCATAACACTGTTCCCTGTCCTGCATCTGTGGTGGGAATTGTGGGGATGGGTTTTTTTTTATATGAGTATTTGAACCTCTCCAAAAACCACATGGAAGTTGGGATCTGGGGATGTGTGGTCTTTAGGATAGTCTGAGCTCTTCACTCTGCAAAGTACCCACTGAACTTACCTTCACCATAAACAGGAGAATGGGTAGGCCAAAGAAATAACCTCATCTCTGTCTGCACAAGAAGACAGTCAAACTCTTGTGCTCTCATGTCAAACCAGTACAGTATCCACAGTTTTGTTTTTAGGTCATGGAAGAATAAGGATCCATGATGTTGCTGTACTTTCTCATAACTGTAGTTGGCTGGTGTTTCTGGTATGAATCAGCATGACTCTGAATTCTAAACTATTACTTTCTGTGAACATGGCATATTTTCCTTTTAAGTATATGTCAGAACATAGGTAAAATGCAAACCAAAAATTATAAGAAGGTAGAATTTCAAGGAAAGGATACTGAAGAAACTTGAATTTATTTTCCCTGTTACCCAGCTTCATCGTGCATTACCATTTCAGTGGTCCTGGTTTTCTCAGATGAGTCAAATTGTTCTCATCTTTGAAGAACAAAAGAGTAATTAGATTAGTCAGGTCTAAAGATCAATTGAGAAGAAAAGGTAGATAAATTGTCACTATAATAAAAGATGAAATTAATTGCTGACAAATCCATAACAAGGCATATTAGATGTTATTTGTAGGTATTGTTGAATTCGAAATGATGATACGCAGAAATATAGAAACAGGAATGACTGTTTTCAAGGAAAGCCTCTAGTAGTGTGCAGCTGCCCTTACTGGGGCAAAGACAAATACTAAGGATAAAAGGGAAATAATCCTGGAATTAATTAATCAGTAATTGTGCTTAATAAACCGTGCATGTTTTTATTGGAATATTGTATGAAGTTTTCATAAATAGAGAAAAATATAATAAGAGTTTCCTTTTTGTACTTGAACACAATTCCTTAGTGTGGAGAAATTACTAATAAATGAAATATATTTTAAGAATTTAAAATAATGAACATTGTAGAACAGTATTTTGTAGATGGGAACTGAAGTTTTTCTTCATTTTAGTGAACTTGAGCAGTAATGAAAATTAAACTTAGAGTAGAAAATAAGATTCATTATGAGAAATGCATGCTACTGTGTACAAAGAAGTGAGTAAAGAGATATGGAAAAGAACTGTGACTAGGATTCTTTAAATTGAAGCTACTTTCAGTTGGACATCACAGAACACTGTTTTGGCACTAGTATTTTATGCTTTGGTTTGTCCTTTTGTGAAGGAGTCTGAGACCAAGCAAGTTTCAAGCTTCATAGCTAAATCTAATAAGGAACAGATGTCCTCATCTGTGCAGACACAAACTCTGAGGCAGTCGCTGTGAATCCTGACACATGCATGGTCAGTTCTGCAGCAGTCAGAGATGAGTCAGGTTTGCTGGTTGTCTAGGAGAGGATAGAAAGAGAGGCAGATCATCAAAGAGGAAGGCAACTAGAACCAGCAGCCACAAAGTTTTGTACAAAACACAGCAAGTGTCATCTTCTTCTCATCTGGGTGTGAGAAAGTCAATTTAGTGGCACATAAATATACCTAATTTGTTATAATGCCTTTGATCTACACAGCAGTATCAAGCAGATAAATTCTTTCTGCTGTCCTTCGAAAGTGCTCAAATTACTCCACAACAGTAAAATAGCCATGAATTTTCCCCTCCCTGTCTATTTCTGAGGAGTTCTCAGAGAAAAAACAATTTCTCTTAATGTGTTGTCATTTGCCAAGGAAGGAAGTGAAAATTAATTGTTGTACTATTATTAAGTCCGTGTTCCCCACTTTGCCTTTTCCCATATCAGAACCCACCTTATGCCTTCCCTCATTTTTCAGTCTGTTTGTGCTCTTTGGCTGTCACTGAGTGCTCTCTCTCGATCTCTTCTGTTTTTAATTTTTTATCCTTCACTGTGTACTGTAGTCACTTCACCTCATCAGCTGAACATCTGCAAATCAAAGCACTTTGGTATGCCAACAAAACAAAAGGCATAATTCTTTGCGTGCATGCACATGGCATTGTGAAAGCAAGGCAGAACTCTGAACCCTTACCCTACCAGTACAGTCCTTAGGATTGCATTTGATCACAATCGATACAAGACGTTAAATTCACATTCAAAATCACTCCATGGCCTTTCAAGAGCATAACACACTGACATCACACACTGACACATCAGCTGACTGAACCTTACTGCCCTACCAAAATAGTCTGGTTTAACTATTCTGTTTTAATAGAGGAACAAAACAGACTTTTTCCCAGTCACAGTTCACAAATAGTGGAGTTCAGCTCAGAACCATGATGTTTTGACAACAGCTGCCTATAACCATCAGGTTATATTCTCTCCTGTATGTAAACCTACACTCCAGGCGGGGCCTCAGCTGAGCCACGCTCCCCCAGACTAAGCACAGATCCTGCACTACAGAACAAACTCCCTCCCTTTCCACACATTCACCACACTTTGCAAACATTAACTAATTAGTTAATCTGAGGTCCCACTTAGACCTGAGATACTTTTTTTAGCATCTGATTTAAAGCTAATTAATTAAGATACGTTTTTGGCTTATTAAGCTCATCATTATAAGGACGTTATTTTGATTAGTCTAACGCTGCTCTCCCTCTCATTTTTCTACTCTGAATACATATCATGCTTGATGAAAGAGTAAAAACTGCTTATTGACAATTTCATAGTGAATAAGAACAGCAGGGGTCAAGTTTGCACTTATCAAACCAGTAAAGCAATTTGGTTTCCCCATGCTCTGTGATATCGAGGGTACTTTTTCCTGGCAGTAGCTACGAAGGCCTACTCATCCTCTCATTTACATCCAACACCGCATCCAGTTCAGTGGACTTTCATAGCCATCTGGAACATTCCCTTTAAGCAGACAATATTTCTTGAGATTCCTCTCATCAAAAGCACAAAATTACCTCATAAACAATATTTGAAGGCAAACCCACAAAAACTATATCAAACCTCAATTTTGGTGAGGAGAGAACAGAGATGAAGGATCTGCTTATCTATGGGATACTACGTTCCCAGAAAGCTTAAACCTTAGATGCTGCTGCAAACCAAGCCCACTAAATGCCTTTTTTTTTTTTTGGTTTGTCCACTTAAATCACTTTCCATCAGGTTTTTACATTTCTGTACTACTGATAATATACAGTACTCACTCTGACCTGCCTTAGAATAAAGGATTAAAAAAGCAAGTAAACAAGTAATGTTCTCCAGAAACATGAACGAACAGTAGAATGCTTAAAGCAGGTTTTTCAATGTAATCTTATAATCTACAGCATATTTCTGCTAGTCTGCATATATATTTAAATGCACAACTTTTAAGTAAACCTTGACAAACTTTCCAGTCTCAATAAATTACTGAAGTTGCTCCTTTTTTTTGTTGCCTTGTGTAACAATGGGGTGCATTTTTCAAGTCAAATGCTGTTTCATGCTCCTCTGCTGTTTGTAAGAAGGAAGTAATTAATGAGTGCCCAGGAGAATTCCTATTCTTAAATGTAGTTCTTCATTTTGCAAAGTCCCAGACTTACCATTAGAGTATCTTTAATATTAGACCAGGCTCATTTATAGTGCAAGAGTTTGGCTATCTCACCTTTTCCCTTAGTCTAACTTCCTTTCTATTATTTTATCCTTTGCCTGATAAGAGAGAGCAGGAGCTAAGGCTTCCTTCCCTTTGCCACTGTTGTCTAAGAACAGGCCCACATTTCTTCACCCTTCTTCGTATTTCTTTATTTCTTTACAGGTTATTTATTAACTTTGGAATGTGCAATAAAACTTATCTATCACTTATCCAGCAGGATATTCAACATACATACAGCCTTCTTAGATGTGTAACTTCCACATAACTGGAAGCTTCAAGCAAGGCATATAAATACAGCTGTTGGAGGAGCTCTGTCACCATTAGCAGAACATTTACAAAACAACCGTTACACCTTGGACTTCAAAGAAGGCTTTCAAAGTATCACTAAAAGACAAGCCTAAGAATTGAAGCTCATAACTTTTATCCACAGAAAAATCATATAATGAGATCAAGATTTTAGAAGTTCCCTAGTGCCAAACATCACTCCTCCCTCATTGCTCCATAGGTGATAATTATTTCTTTTTCTGTATTCTCACAGGAGCTACCGAACTTCTCTCCTCCTCCCTTTGCTAACATATCACCTTATCTTACAACTACTACCTCCTACCTCTTTTTTTTCAGACTGATGAATGTAATTAAACTGAGACCAATTTTTCACAAGCTATTTGAAGTGCTTTGTTTCTGTTTCTCTTTACTTACTTAAAAAAAAAAATCTGTGCAAAAATGTTTGTCTATTTTTTCCAACTGTATCAACTGTTCTTAAAAAATGCATTTTTCCATTCAAACTATGGTTAACCCATACAAAAAGGGTTAGGATTAGGGTAAGGGTTAGGGTTAGAGTTAGAGGCTTAGGGCTAGGTTAAGGTTAGGTTTAGGGCTAGGGTTAGGTTTCTCTACTAATGGAGAGACTTCTATTGATTTTGCTAAAAATGAGATGATGTTTTTTGCCCTCATGTAGTTATGACCTTATAAGCCAGGACTATTCAATAGGAGGCCAGCATTACACTTCCATCTGGTCTCTCTTCTCCCACTAATATTTGATATAACCTCTAAAGATTTATTTGCCATCTGGTCAATGAGTGAACTGTTAGAATACAACCTTGCATCCAGTTTGTAATAGACTGGGGAGTCCTGCAGTGCTCTGTGTGTCTTAGAGCAAGGCCATGAGCTAAGAAGAACAGGAGAGAGTTATTTTCTGGGCACTGGTATGAAGCAGCAGCATGCAGCAATCCTTGTTTCATTTGCAGAATAAGGCCTAAATGAAAATTGAGCACCTTTGAAAACTCAGCACCCTCCTTCTTTCACCCACATGCTACGCATGTGTGTTTGATTATGAAACTAGTATGAACTAACTTGACAGAAAAAGTGTTGAATGAAAGAATGAAAAGCCTTTCTTGAGTATTAGTTGTAGCTTTGAGGTGACACAAGTGTGATAATGGAACAGGTATCATCATGGTGGATTAGATTATGTCTATAAAGCACTGTGAGTCATATATGCCTGCCTCATTCCATACGGGAACAAAAAGTAATAATAGTAATAAAAAAAAAATCTATACCGTGAAATCCAAAAGAGTCAGAAGAATATCCTTGTCCCTGAAGCCAATTTGTGTGCATGAACCTATGCCTACATTGCTTCAGGCTGATTATTTCTACAGCAGGGCAACTATTTATCTCTTGGCCTTCATGGTAGTCCTGTAGCCCTAAAACACAATTACTTTTATTTTCAAAGTGTTTGAAGTAATGTGAGGGATGTTCTACATTTCACCAAAATGTTGCATTTATCACCTGGCACTGAAGTGGTTTATGACAGGCCCTGAGGTTCTCTGGCTGCTGAGGTTGTGGAGGTGAAGATTTGCAGAGGGTAGAGAGAGCTGACACTGCTGCAGTCTTATATTCACTCCTTTTCAGTGCAATCTCTGATGTGAATCATGCCCTAACCAATTGAAAGTGCTCTGGAAAAAGCTGGTCTGAACCATTCAGGCAAAGCCTAGGGGAGAAGGAAAAACTGAGCATTATATGCAGCCAGGGGTCAAGCACTCAGGTTTGATTCTTTTCATTTTACCATTGCAGACATCCTTGAGGTTTCACTGCTAAGAAATTGTGCAGACTAACACTTTGGAAAACAAAAGGTCAAGAACACTGTGGGAGAAATCTATTATAGTAAGGCTTTGCAAAAGAGAACAAGAAAAGTGTTGTATTAGAAACAAGAAAGAAGAATATTTGGAGCACAGAAAGGAGAGCCCTATTTCTTTTGAAAGAGTGTAAATAGAAGGTAGAATGCAGAGAGCTGAAGAGAGAGACAAAGGTAAATAGAGGACAAGGCAAAATAGATTTTATAAGACAGAAGCATGTGCTAATAAGAGCACAGGAGGAAAACCAGACAAAATTAATCATGCTGGGAGCAACGTGGAAGCTAGCTCTAAAAGGTCACAGCATTGGTGTGCTCATGGGATTGAATCAGGTTTTAAAGGAGGCAGGTGATTCTATCTGCAAAGAGAGTTGTAGACATCTAGAGGGAGATGAGAATTTAATCCACAGGAGAGTGGGGATAGAGGGAAAGCATCATGTTAAAGAGCAATAAAATAGAGGTAGCTCTTATGTTATTTTTTAATGATAGTTAAAAAAGGTATCTTGGACTGGAAGTGGGCTAAGTGAAAGTGTTGGTAATTAGCTGTAAGTAGCTATTGGCCTCATTTGGTCTCGGTACTAACCAGATCTTTGATGTACCTGACATATACTTCCATGGCTTCTTTCCTCTTACGAGTTTTACTTTGTCGATTGAACTCAAGCTCTATGTGACACATGAGCTTAGGCACAGCTGGACGTTCGTTCTAACAGTACCCCAATGGAAGGGCCTACTCCCAGTGTGACAGGGAGTGCCTGAAACCTGAGTAGAGGCCATTGAAAGGATAGGCATGTGTTCTTTAACCCTAAGCATCAAACCTTCAAGTCGCAGGTGAGCTTAAGTCGGAATTTGCTGATTCAGCTTGCAGATCTCCACCACTTGGAGAGCTCTGCTGCTCCCCAGAATCAACCACTACCGTGCAGCATTTGCTAACATCCTTGAAACTAGTTCGAAACTGCGACTGACTCTTCCAGCAAACAAAAAGAAAACAAAACTTCTGCTAAAAAGATTTTCCAAGAAAGGTGAGGGCACCAGGATGGATGGATGACTCAGTGTAAACACACCGCCTTCAGAAATAATGCTGAAATCCCAAACTCATTGTAATGTTGGAAAGGACTGTCCAGCACAGGAAATTAGCAGTAGAAAAGAAGAGGCTTGGATTAGTCATTAACTGGCTAGAGAGATCTATGTCTTGATGACAGTATATTCAGTCAGAATTGCAAAACATCACTTCATTCTCTTTATTTCAACATGTCAATCACAACTGGGATGGATCTCCATTTTCCACCCTCTTTCAAAATGATTATTGTGAACAAGCAGAGACACTGTGCTTTGTTTGGTCATACAGGAGATCACTACCCCAATTCTCTTACTAGTAGATAATTTTGAGGACTACTATAAAAATGTGAAGGGAAGGGGAACTAAGGTGTGTATAGAGAGAGGAGAGACATATGGAAGTATTTCCAGGGATTAATAGGATTCACCCTGCCTTCCCCATCACTGATGCAATGCACATATTGCATGTGTTGTTCCTCATGTGCATTTGACACCCTACATCGGATGACAGGTCTGTTGCCATCTAACAATGTACTCCCAAGCGGCCTCCTCTCCAACTCCTGTGTCAAGAGGCTGCATCCTTCATCACAGCCTTTTATTGCAAAAGAGTTCTTTTGTGTGTCCAAAGACATATTGAAATTGAAGGAAACGGGTTGTTTTGGCAAGCAATTGATTATTTTGGCAACATTTGTCTTGTTGCTAGTTGCATACAACTGTGGGTACTAGCAAGTAGTGCAATCCAAGAGGAGTGGGTGTGTAGGGAGAAGCAGTTGGTGCAGGGGATACAACGACCAGGAAGTGCTGGAGATGTGTTTCTGGAGGGCATCTTTCAGTTCTATTTCATACAGGAAGTCTCTTGCATATAATGCAGCTGCGCTGTGGTGTGAACAAACACATGAAGAGCATGAAGAGGAGATTTATTTCAAAAGCACACTCTTGAACCAAACTCAAACATGAGTGTAAACAGGCCCAATATAAGCTGAGTGACTTTGCAATGCCAATGAATTTATATGATACAAGAACAAATGTGAAAAAGGTATATAGGCAATTGAAGACAGGAAGAAGAGAGTAAGTAGTTGTGAGACAAGGAGTCACAAAATTTCTTAAAGAGCAGCTGTCTGATACATTATAGAAAACTTTGCCAATGGCAGCAGTTATTCCTATACTTACAATACTGTTATTATTTTCTTCTGTGTCTTGTGAATATATATAGTAAACATGAAGGAAGATTTCTGAATCTGTACCATACATTGAGCTACTGCCTAGAATAAAACAATTCATGCAGTGCTAGGAAAAAATTATATCTGGAAAGATACCAAAGAGATAATGGTCTATATTCTCTTTTCAAATCACTTTTGCCCCTTGACTCTGATGGAGTTTCCCCTGGCTTTCATTGTTATATGAGACAGAATATCCAAAAGTGTTTTCATGTTAATGTCAACCAAATCAGTATCTGCCCTTCTGTCCATGTTTTTTTGGTTATAAGACATTCTGAAGTGACATCTTAATCTGTTTACAGTAAAAACAAATACTGCATGGAAGTTGACTTCAATTTTTCAAATAACTTGAATGTGGTTCTGGCTTTTCAAATCAACTTTCCATATTTAATAATGCACAGATTGTGTGCACAAATAAAGTCTTTCATATATTTAGAATATGAGAATAAAATTCATGAAAGAAGCTGCTATATAGACAAGAAGTAATTACTGGAAGTAAGCTAAAATATTATTTACAATTTTATGACTGAAATCAGAATCACTCACTGTTTTATTTAACTTTTCTGTTGTTTAAGAATTTAACTCTCTTTACCATTTAATTTTGCATGTATCAAAATACTGAATACTTAGAATTCTACATATAGATGACCACATCAGCTAAATTCAAAATGCTTTTCTCAGTATATTCTTTTTCTGAGATGATAATCCTTCTTTTATATTTACATTACATACAGAGGGCACCCCAATCAATAATGCTAAAAATTTATGGACTTCTATACAAATTTAATGATCAGAAGAAACTGTTATGTCACTACCTTTTGGTAAGCTGTTTAATACAAATGATATTACTTAATCATTGCTTTTTCAAATACCAAAGAAAAATCTAGTGTGCTGCTGAGTAATACCTAGTTGGAACATTAAGAGACAACTTTCCAGAGCTGTTGTGAAACCTCTTTTATGTAACTGTAATATAATTTTGCAATTTTAATTTATTTTTGCTTTGAGGAGTAAGAATCCATGTGACTGTACCCCACCTGGAAACTTCAAAGCCTGTTTTTATGTAAAACAGCTCATAAGAGAGGAAAAGCTGTTCTTCCTTAGTACATATTTGATTTGTTCCTTGTTATTTCTCATCTTAAATAATTTAAGGTCAGAGTTTTTACCAAATATATTTGTTGGTTTTGATAATTAAAAAACATACTAACTAGTGTAAATAATGTTAAACTAAAATTTCATTTAATTTTATAGATAAGTCTTTTTTAAATAATACCTGTCATTTTGAGAACATCAATGATTTTCAGATTTTTTCTGAAAAATATTTTTTCTGGCTTGCTTTGGCAAATCAAAAAGGCTTTATATGAGATCAATATTATGTCACAAGACTTTTGACAGTACTGCATTAAATTGGTAGCAAACCGTAATAGTTTGCTGTAAGTTTTATTAATCTTCATTATCTTCTAAGAGTTTTTTAATATCAAAAGGCCCATTCTAGAAGAATGAAATGAAAAGTTAGCTAATGTTTGTTGGAGGTAAGTAATCCTTTTGTGAACTCTCTTCAGCCTTTTTTTCTGAGCAAAAGTGCAATGCTGTCATTTCAAGGCTCAGATTGTCTGTTTTAAGCCCTGATCTGCAGGTGGTTATCAGTAGTACATTCAGCCTAGTAGTAACAGTACTACTGAATGGATAGTTATTTAATACTCAAGACAATTCTCACAGAGAGGTCAAAACCACCTTAATCAAAGTATCTTACCCAGGTATTAGACAGCAGCAAAATGAATTGGTATCACTGAATCTCCCACATGTTTAAGGAGAGCTGATTATTTCCAAGTTAGAACTTAGCATTTTTTTGGTGTTAGGTTTTTGAGCTGTTAGTTAGTTTTATTTCCCTTTATTTTCCTTAGTATTCAGCTCTGAGACTTAAATTTAGATTAGACATTCTCTACTCCTAGGTGATAAGTTACTTCTATTATATCAGAATCATTTCCTTTCTTCTTTCCTTTATAGCACGTATATGTAACTAAATACTCCAGATGCCCTGGCAGTAGCCTTCCCAGTTTTCCAGCATACAGTTTTGAAACCAAAGCACCATTTTGCTTTATAAAGCAAAGCATAATTAGTATATTTTAAGTCTAAAAGGTTAGTTAGATGCAGAGTTGCCACATGGTACTCCGTGATTGACTGCATGTATGGTATGTACTGGAGCATTATTAGAATAATGGTACTCATTAACTGTAGTAGCACCAATATAATAGCACCTAAAATAGTTTACTCCAACTATAAAAAGTGAACATTTGAATGATAAATAGTCAGTGACTTGTTTTGTTCTTTCTGTTAACCATATGGGCAGGTTAGGATGACTTAAGATGGCCATAAACAAATGCCTTTTGGTTTCTGAAATCTGGGATCTACTTTTATTCTTAAATAGAATGACTTTCTAAATCTTTTCCAGCATAATAAAAATATAATTTCCAGCAGATAACATAGATCCACGTTTTCTGAGAGGTTTAGACTTGTTTATAATTGCCTAGAACAATATGAGCAATATTAATATATGTACCAACTGAATGAATCAAAAATCACATACGGCAAAAAATGCACCTATTTCTGACTAGATACTGTAGTTTCTTCTAGCTCCATCCTTCTGTTATTGCAAAGCAAGAGTCTTTTCTGCTTTTACGGATGTAAGTTGCATGCATAGTGTCATCTGACACTCTCTTATTTCTACTAGAAGTTTTTGTCATCAGCTATGGTTTTTGCACCATCTAAGTTGGTATAAAAATTCTGCTCTCTTTGTAGTTTTCTGATGATTTAAAATTTCTAGGATTTCATTAATGATGAATTATTGAAGTAAATTTAAGTGCCCTGAACTTTCTATGTATTTCATATATATTTATAACCTCGTAATACAAATATAGGGACCTATAGTACATATGTTCATGTTTTTGCAGTATTTAATTTAAAAAATCCCAAACCTATACAAAGTACTCATTTTATCACATATCTAGTGACACTATTTCCAACAGTGCTGTCTCTCTTCACAGAAGATCCTAAATTTGTACAGTCATTGTGTTCCTCAGCATTTTGTGGTGAAATAAGTCCCTCTCTTGCATTGTCCTTCTTCTCCAAAAGTATGGAAAAATCCACTGGAGAGCCAGAGAAGTGCTTAAAGTGTGACTCACACATTAAAATGAGTCTGTGTTTAGTCTGTGTTTGGAGGATCTAGTTAGAGAAGTGAAAGAGGTGGGAATTTCACTTACTTTCCTTTACAGACTTCTGCTTTAAAAAAGCTAAGAAATGCTGATGTGAAACAGACTGTCACTGTTTCAAGTTATGCCAAGAATTTTCAAATGAAAATAATTTTGGTATATACATTTATTGTAAAAATAAAAGCAAAAACCTTGAAACACTAGAATAATGTACTCAATCCTGTAATTCATTTAATATGATTGGTCTATATGTGCTCACAATCCAGTATTTATATATTTATATACATAGTTGTGGAAATACATCTTAATAACTACAGAAAGGATATAATAAAATCTTAATTTGTTAAAATCAAAATTATTCTACTAGGGCTTGTGAAGCAAGGAAAAATCAAAGACTGATCAGATTAATTTTTCTACCTGGTAGAGTTTGAATCACACAGACATATTTTTGGTTAGCGGTGGGCTTATTTCTGGACAATGATATTATGCTTTGGCAGGCATCTTTAAAGACTGGACAGCACAAGTTAAATCCTTGGTGCAAAGTACCTAAAATTGATATTGGTTTTTCTGAAAATATGCCCATTAAATAACCCTCCTTTATTTTTGCTGAGTGCAAAGAGTGCAAGTCTAGGAAATTGAAAGTCTCAATCACATCTTTGTGTCTTCAAGTTGTATTATTAGGAATTAATCACTGATTTGCACTGAAATACCACAGCTGTGAGCTTGGCATTTTTCCACTTTCTTCTTTAGCTTTTTCTTGGTCCTTCCCTTTATCTCCATACACAGAATTATATTCTGCTCTGAAGACAGTGAAGACTTCCCTTAAGTGTTTCTTTTCCTACCCATATCTTCTAAATTCTATGGAAAACTCACAGGGTAAATATTCTGAATTCTCTCTCAGCCTTCTGGTTTAGCATCAGAGCCTTTGCATGACTTCACAATTGTTTCTCCCCTCTCTTCTGCATGTCAAT
Source organism: Atrichornis clamosus (assembly GCA_013400975.1). Taxonomy (NCBI): domain Eukaryota; kingdom Metazoa; phylum Chordata; class Aves; order Passeriformes; family Menuridae; genus Atrichornis; species Atrichornis clamosus. The sequence continues at coordinate 130,245 of WBMZ01014864.1, forward strand.
GGTTCCACATTCTACATATTAACTTCTACATAATGTATCCTGAATTTGAACCATAAACCATGAATTCTAAGGGAAAAGGTAAATATTTGCACCAACCATTACTTATTCTGACCATTGAAAATAAGTAATGTTGTACTTAATGTTGTCTATCTCCCTGCTTTTGAATATTCCTATTCTTTCATCTGCTAGGTTAATGATGTTGTTTCCAAAAACATTTATGAGAAAAATTGTTATGCATTGTATTATCATGTCATATTTTGATTAAGCTGAAAACATTAAATCCTCACAATGCCTCAGTGTCTCTTCATTTTTCTGTAGTAGGGCTTCTTGTCCTGTGGATTAGAGAAGTGTGATTTTATAAAAACCTACTAATATAATTGTGACAACAAATCCAACTTAAGTTTGTAAGAGGTGTTCATGGTTCCCACAGGAAGGAGTTGAAATCAAATCAATTGATTTAATCCTTGTAGGGCCTATGGAAATTGTGCTTAGTGACCTTTGTACTAAATTAGCACTGCACTTCAAAACTTACTACTGGGTTTCAATTTATTTAGTATGCTTATGTCTTACTTTACATAATTTACATCTTTCTTTTTTGGTGAGACAAATCAATATGTCACTTTTTTTTCCTTTTGTCCTCTAAAGCTTAAACAAAAACTCAAACTAGCTTTAGTTCTGTCTGAGATCATTATTGGAGCACTGAATAACCAATTAAAACACATTCTCTGTGAAGATTGGTAAATATATAGCAGAGTGAGAGATTACACTATTACATGGTCCATGATTTCTCAGTGTTTTATTTAGTAGATTTCCTTAAAAAATGAAAATAAAAGAGAAAAAAAGTGCTTTCAGATTTGTGCACAAGTTTTTTCACATTTTACATGGCCTGAAACAACAAACTTTTCATTCTTCTCCTCATATATACACAGAAGCATCTTGTCTGAGTAAAATGATTATGCGTGATACAAAATAAACATTAAAGCAACGAAGATCATACATACATGAACTCTGGAGAGCATCATCTCTCAGTATTATGACATTTTAGTAAATTACTTAAGATAATTGATGTGATTAAAACATTTCAGTCTGATCTTTTCTGCATGGGTAATTTTTAGTTTAAAAATACCTAATGCAATTGGGTCATTTTTGATGAAGGGCAAGTGTTGGATTCTACCAGCACTTTGAGGTTAATTGGAAGACCGAGATTTCCTCAAAAGAAAAACACAGGTCTTTATATTTTTTTAAAACAGAAAGATTCTAGGCATATTTTTCTACAAAAAATAGAATCATGGAATCACAGAATGGTTTGGTTTGGAAGGGATCGTCTAGTTCCAGACCATCCCCACCATGGGCAGGGACACCTTCCACTAGCCCAGGCTGCTCAGATGCTGCAAAGGAATCACGATTTAGATTATACCATGTTTCTATGGTTTTGAAATTGGGTGCAGACAGAGTGCCCCTTCTCAGGCTCCTGTGAATTATGCTCAACTCTTTACATAATCAGACCTTTTGTCTGATTAGGCTTAGTTGATTAGGCTCAAAGCCCTGTCTAATTTTATGGGGTTTTGAGGATGTAAATATAGCCAGATTTACATAAAATACTGCAATATGTAAAGATATTGATATGAATGAAGGAGACTAGTTTTATCTAAAATCTGAGTCTCTGTCGTTTTAGACATTTTTTAAATGTACTTCTCATTTTTTAATTGACAATGTTGAACAAGAAAATTGTTAATTGAAATTTACTGTAAATTCCCATCAGTGCCATAATAGATGCTGCATTCCAGTGGATTACATTGCTATATTGTATTTAAAAAGCAAGACATTAATATTCTGATAAATTTCTCCTTTTCTTCACCATTCTAATAGTTATTTTTCATTGTGCAACTATAGTTTTATTACTTTCTAACACTTTAGTCTACCAGTGCTTTGTAATAGTTTGAATTTAGCAAATAGGAGGAAGAGCTGTTAATACATTCATGGCCAGTTTCAGGGAAGTCATTACATACAGGAATAGTCTCTCATCATTTCTCAGTACTAAGTTCTCCTGGGCATGTATGAACTGCAACTGCATTTATAAATCCCTTGGTACACTTCTCAAGGAACCTGCAAGAAACATTGCACCAGATTTTGCAAAAAATATTCTTGTTGTTCAAATGCTATAATTACAGAATATTTGGGAATTTTTACTCTAAAATTATAGTTCTTCAATATCAATCAAAAACATGTCATGAATAATAAGAATTTCAAACACTAGAGCAGAACTATAAGCTCCGAATAACTTCTAACATGTTTGCTACCAAAACCAACTTTGTTTCTACCAAAACAATGGAAGAAATTTAGCCAGCGTATAGTCTAACCTTCACCAGCTTCAGAAGAATTCAGACATTTTATACTGAATGTTGGTCAAAGTGGTATTTTCAATACCTCTTCTAAGATGTTTTAAAAATGCATGAAAGAGAAAGTTGTCCTGAAGCTGTGCAAGCCCTAGAGGAATTTAAGCAGGATGAAGTGGCAGGTTAGCAAGGTGCACAATACAAGCCACATCCTGACTTCAGAAGTAAGCAGAACAGACTTCATTATGACACCTGAAGTTATGAAATTTGGAAAATATACATGAATACTTTTCAACAACAAAAAATCAAAATAAAAACCTTAAAACCTACAAAGAACTTAGCTTTCTAGTCAGGCATATTTTGTTTTATATTTAGGTTTATTTAGTCCATATTTAGGAATTTTTCTATCTTCATGATTTGTGTTTTAGCAAATTGTGTCAATATTTTGGCATTCAAATACATTGATAGATTAAAGAATATTTAAAATAAAACAGTCTCATGCCTACAGATACCAAAAATCAAAGTAATGGTCTTCCACCATCTTTCTCTGCTCACTGTTATTGCAAAGTTCAAGGAAAAGTAGGTGACTTAAAAAAAAAAAACAACAAACTCTCAAAATACCAACCTCCACACTGCAGTATGTACTTTTCATTATGAATGTTTTATACAGAATATGTTCAGCAGTGTGACTGCTTCATTAGCTCTGAGTTGTGCAATACCCAAGTATAAAGTTGGCCTCATTTTCATAGGTGCTTACAGCTCATTATAAAGTCTGTGTAATCTTACATTTGCTGTACTGCTCTATAAATCAGGCCAGCATCTTTCAATAGGGATAGTAATTAAAAAGGAGATTGGTGAGACGATGTTTAATTTGTGTGATAAATAAGATGTAAGTAGGGCTTATTTATCACACACAGTAGGGTATATGCATATTGCTGAACGGTTCTAACAACTATTGACAAATATAGTAATAGGAAATAATATTCTATAGAAAAATTAAGAAAAAATACATGTATGTATACATATATATACATATATATATATGTATCTCCTCTAGTCCCAGTGCAGACTCTGCCTGACAGCCCATCATCCCAGCATACTATCTTCTATCTCCTTAACCATTTTCCTCCAAGGTCAGTGTTTCCAGTCCATAGTGATTGATATTTCCCTTTATTCCTACTGTGCATTTCTTCACTCCTTCCCCAAATTAAGACCTGCACCTCAAGTCCTTCAGCTGTTTAAGGAACATTGTATCTCTACAGTCCTGTACATCAACCTTACTCTCTTCCTACATCTTGAACCAGCAAGGCATTTTCTGAGTTGCTTGTATTGCTGCAGAAGAAACGCTACTATTTCTTTAAAAGATGTGGTCCAAAGCAACAGCTGCAATTTATCACTGCATTCATAAACAGTTCTAAAACTTCCAGTCCTTACAATGACTCCAATTTGCAAATCATCCTGGCAGAATATTTCTTATTCAGTGAAAGAAGCAAACAGTTTGACTTGTCCACATCAATGAGATGCAGGTTATTACTGGGTGGGAGTTCTGTATGCAGAGTAGCTGCAGTTTTGCAACCCTTCCTGCTTCTCTGTGGAAGTGCTTTGCTGCTACAGGTCTGTGGGGTTTTCATTGCCAATAGAGCTAGAAGGTACAACCCCAAAATGTCCCGTGATACACACGTGGATTGCGCCCCCCCTGCTTGAAGGGCTCTGGTATGATGGCAGTGAAGTAGCAGTAGCAGAAGTCACATTTTCCTTTTCCCCCTTCACAGACACAATGCCTGTGTCTTGCTTCCAAGTATGCTGCCAGCTGCTGCAGGAAACATGTTTCCTTCAGAGAGATGAAAAGTTTGCTTGTAATTGCCATTTTTTAAATTCTGTGTCATTTGCTTACGTAAAATTCTAATTGGACAAAAGCTCACATCATTATCTGCATTAACCATTTGAGAGTCACATGTGTGTATTTTGAGTACTGACTTGTTTTTTAAAAGGTAGTTCTATTAACAAGAAGATATTCTCATGATTTTTAGAGCACTATGAATAATTGAAAAAATAAAAAAAAATAAAAATCAGTGAATAGTTTGTTGATAATTATAGCCAAACAGGAGCCATTGTAAGTTATATTGATAATCAGTGACCTTTTATTTGTAAAAATTCTTTGAAAATGTTAAAAATATATTATTATAAGTGTATAAGAAAATTATATAGTTTGCATTTATTCAAACTTTGGTTTCATTTTGTTCAGTATGCTGCTGTCCCAGCTGTGCACTGGAAGGAGATTCAAGCCAAAATTTACAGATTCTGAGCTGAGAGAGAACTCTACAAGGAAAGGATGAGACATTCTCTCTTAATGACCAGGTCACACACCTGTCTACTTCAGTTCCTGTTTTGCCCTCCACCACTAGTGTCTGGGTAATCATCCAATTTCATAAATTATTGTGAACAACCTTCTTTGGCAGCCATCTCAGCCGAATGTCTCCAAGGATTTGGTTCCAGGCAAAGTAATGTATAGTCATAATATTTGCACACCTCTTATGCACTAGAATTTTCCTGTTGCATCCAAAAATGTGTCCCGTATCCCAGAGCCAACCATGCAGAAGGAACTGATGGTCCTGCTGAGGGCTGCTAGCACAGGGGCCTCACAAGAGGAAGTGGCTCTGCCCACATGACGTTGCAAGTTAAAGACCTTTAGCTCCATGTATCTGAATGACTGTCTGGTGTGGATACGGAGTGGGAGCTACAGGTCCGGAAGGAGAAGGTGGGGTGAATTTTGGGGTGAAATGTATCTGCTAAAGTCTTTTTGCTGCCTGAAAACTAAACATGAACTGGGCGGTAACAAGACAGTACATTTTTCAATACTTGGAAAAAAAAGTTTAATTACTAGATAGTCTGGAACTATGCATGAAGTTGCTACCTAAATTTAATAATTAGGAAGTTAGTGTGGAATTCATCTCACCAATTTCTGGCATTTACAACATAAGCTGAAGGCATATGCACTTAAGCAAGTCATTTGAGGCTTCTTTGTAAGGTCAGCAGGAGAAGCAGAAAGTGATTCATCAGACCTAGTACAGGCATGCAGTTTAAGGAAGATTTACTCCCTACTTTTCCCATTGACCTTGAAAAGAAGCCTCAAGTGACTAGCTCAGCTCTTCATATCTGCTTTTGGTCAGACAAATCTCATTTTTAGATTCCTGACATAGTCAACCTACAACAAGCAAATCAAAGAAGAAGCCTGCTTTAGGCACTTTGAACTGTCCTCTTGCTCACTACTGACCACAAAAGAAAACCAAAGACAACTAGTTTTAGCATTTCAGTTAGATATATACAAATTACACATCAATAGTTCCTCTGCCCTCATTTTCACTGTATATTTTTGCCATTGGTGACAATCTGAGAAGTCAGAAAGTATTGCATATTAACTAAGTTGGTTGAAGATGTAGATGCTGTTTACATTACTTATAGCTAGAAAGGACTGGATTCAAAAAGAGTTAAAGAAACTATATAAATTGGCAGTGTGACAAGTAGAATTCAAGGAACAGGTACTCTGGATATTTTAAACAGTAACATAATAAAATATAGATTTTATTACAGGTATTAACAACTTTGAAAAGAGCATGAGAATGGCACAAATTCCCTGTGTAACCAGTGACATCTTTCTATCTTTGAGGTCAGCTGAGGTTGAGCACAGCCTTTTTTGTAAGAAAAACACAGGTTTGGGGGTTTTTTGTAAGGATGTAAGGATTTAGGTAGAAAGGCACTCATTAGAATGTAACATTGACATTTTAAGGATACATACATTTTTAATAGAAAATTATTATGATAAGAGAATGGTAAATGCCCAGCTTCTCTTTATGTGAAAAGGAATTTTATAAGGCATGGAAAAAGTGAAGTCTAAGCCTATGGTAAATTCAGTAGAAAATTTCTGTAAGCTGCTCTGCTGATATACAAGAATAGATGTCCATGGCAAAGGCGCTGATTTCTGTGAATTTAGAGGTGCTCTGAGAAGGTCAAAGTCATCATCTTGAACCTGAACTCGTCAAAGGAGATAAAAGCTCTCCAATCCATAATGAGATTGATATCTGTCCAGTGGGAATAGCTCATGGGAATCATGATTTTAATGCTATAGAATAACCTTTTTTGCTGTCAGACAGAGTTGATAAAACTGGGGTATGTTCATATTTGTGTATTCCCTTGATACTTTGTATTGTCTTTGTATACTAAAGGCTGTAGAGTCTTCTAGACTAAATGAGTTGCATAAATTAGACAGAATATAAGGAAGACCAGGGTTTTCTCCCTACAAAAAGGCCTTTGTACTGAATCAGGCTAAATCTAGGTCAGTGCCTGTAAAGAATCTGTCAGCACTCCACATACTTCTAATAGTTATCAGCAATAAGTGCAAAAGCTTGGCCTACAAAACCACAGCCCAGTTTCCAGCTGTGACCACAGCGAAAGCACTTAGAGGTTGAAGCTTTTTTTTTGATAGACCCATTTTAATCACATCCTCCAGATGAAGTGTGCAATATATGTTCTGCTTTTTCCTGAAGCTCAATCCAAAGTATTTTTTAAGGATCCTTTCTCCTCAGAGCAGGTGGCTTTTGTGACTTGCATAATCTGAATAGTTCACTTGTCCCTCAGCATTTTCAAGTGAGAAGATAGCTTGAGCGGATATAATTTGATAAATTAATTTCCGATTACCTCTGCTGTTCTCTATATATATTCTGAAAAAGGTGATTCAACAAGCTTCTCAGACACTTTCCTTTATACCCTCTATATCATCTTTATTGCAATTATTATTTATATAGAGATTTTTAGCATATACGTAAAATATTTATAATTATCCAATTTATTTTGTTTTCTCTTTAGGAGCAAGTATAAAAAAGAAGATCACTTTCTTTAAAGTTGATTTAATCTTTTACTCATTCATAAATATCCTAGTACATGTATTAGATTTTTCTGCTATATATATTAATAATATTCATAGAATTCAAAGGCAGAGAAATATTTTAAATGTCTGTTTGACCTCTTAGATAATACTAATATAGAATTACTGAAAGCCATTGCTTTTTCATCTGACTTTTAAAAGCCTCATTTGAGCAAATCTTTTAGAAGGACATCAATCCTAACTGAAGTCAATGAAGAATTTGTCATGTTCCATGACAGTTATCCTCACTGTCTCACTACTAAATATGGCCTTACTTTTCGAGTTTGAATTCTGCTACCTTCTGATTTCAATTGTTGATTCAAATTCTGGTTTTCTGTAAAATCTCTTCATCTTTTTCTTGACGTCATGAACTTGACACTTCTCAGGTGAGAGAGCAGTTTTGGGAAGAAAAAGACCACTGAAATCTATTTGCGCCTAACAAGGGATTTGACAAAAAGTCTTTCTAGACATTCCTCTTTTGACTCTTGCCTCACTCCAACATGAAGCCTCTTCCTTCCCTCCACCTAGAAACAGCAACAAAGGTGTTTATAGCTCACTGTTTTGGCAAACCCAAATTTTTGTTTCCTCCAGGTATTTGTGCAGGTTTTTGAGGCTGCGGAAAATCATTTATGCCATTGCCATGTAATTATTCTTCTCATGGAAGTAGACACAATATAGATTGAAATTTATTCTTTGTCATGAAAATATTATTTTACAGAGTAAGACTAACAAAAATAGTGACAACTTCTCAGGTGGGCGTACAACTATTCAAAATCTGACCCTAAAATACAAAGTACAAATGACTACTATTCTTTTACATCTAAACTAAACCTGAAAATAGTATCAAAGAATTGTCTGTTTATGCTCACATACCCAATGCGTGGGAGATGAAATTTTATTTCAGTATTTTGAAGTATTTGAAGCCAATCTCTTGGAAAAAAACCGAACACAAAATCAAAACAAAACAAAAAGCAAAAGGACAGCAATTATGTTCTACTATTCCAAAAGTTGTCAGTTTCATCACATGGATATTTCATCATTTAATAGAGGCCATATGATAGTAGCAGCTTTCTACTTACTGTAATAGCACAAAGACCTGATAGTTTCCTGATGAGTGTTTGTCCAACACCTAAATTTTTTTTAAAAAAAAGATTAATGTAGAAAGAGGGTCTTTGTTAACACACTGAATTCTGTGATGCTCACTGAGAAGCTGAGGCTTGGTCACCTCAATTAACATATTCCAAGGAACTAATAAATGAGTCTAAATGGGATTTAATTCAAGAAAAAAATAAATACAGGAAGATGTTCCACCTTGAGCAAGACTGATTAAAAAGGGCATGATGGGAAATGAGAATTTTGCATGTCAGCATTCATATTGCAGTTCTGGGATTTTCACAGAACCAAGACAGGTCCTTTTAAATTACATTATTTGGATGAAGTGAGTCTTCTCCAGTCCCTTGATTATGTATCCCAGATGGCCAAAATCTGTGTGTGGCTCTGACTCCTTGCTTTAGACCATGACAGATTGTTAGTTGTTTTACAGTGGCTTTGCTTTTAAAACTTCTTTGGGAAGATACCACCTTGATATATTAGCAGAACTTACCTCCTTTTGGAAGAATTTCTAGAATTTCTGTTTTTTTACTATAACAACTTCTTTGGTGAAACTGCAGTAAAACCATTCCTGGGTGTGGGGGAAAATCTCTTATTTTTCATGTCAGATAGATATAGATATTTATACTAGGCATGTCTAAATATAAGCTACTGTGCAGTAATGAATGTCTTTTTATGCAGCTGAAAACCGCTTACTCTCAGCTTCTTAGCTCAGTTCTCCTGTTCTCATTCTTGTCCTCTAACTGATGATCCAGCCTTCATGAATTCAGTTGTTCTTGTTAAGCCATTTCAGGACAAAAGAGGACTTTTTGACTTTACATTGCCCATGTCTAGTGCACAATGGTTTGGATGTCGCCTCCCAAATATCACTTTCCTACACAAATGCACATTTGTAAACCATTGCATCTCATTGGATCATGGATTAGATAATCAAGGCAAGACAGACAAGGCAGTAGCTGAGGTGAGGAGGGAGGAAGTGGTTTACAGAAGGAGAAGTTGGAACTGAAAGAAACCTCATGGACACGAAGTCCATGAAGCACACTGTAAATTCAGGGCCACAAGGTAAGGAAACTTTCCGTCTCACCTAAATGCCACTATTGTTGTATGTCCATGGTTTTTTCTCTTATTTCTCATTTAGGAGATCTCATATACCATTTATATACACATACACACACACGCATGTTCCATATATTCTTTTTTTTTTAAACTAAAATATAAATTCAAAGGAACAATTATCAATGAAAATGGTACACCAATATGTGATTTTTAAAACTGCCTTCTAGTGTGTAACAAGAGGAATTTCGTACATATACTATCTTTTGATAATTTCCTTCCAGTTTTCTCTTGATAACTTTGGTAAGAGCAAAATGCAACAGTGCTGCTACAGGATGAAAACAAAGAAAAGAGATTGTAGATAATAACCTGAAAAACCACCTCAAGACCTGGAGTGGTGAGATGGTGTCAGGAGAGAGTATATCAGATAATGCTCTGATTCCATACCTGAACACAACCAAAAACCAATAAGGCCATCTGAATAATAGCTTTTGAGCATGTCCTATTGTAGTAATAAGAGAACTTTAATTCTCAACTTTCTCCTTGCTAAACCTCTATTTTTCAAAACTGTCTTCAAATTTCTGTCTGCTTCTACACTCTCTGCAGCACCCTCGTACACATTAACTTGCCTTGTGCTCTCTAAGAGCAATGAGAAGAAGAGAATGAAGGCACTCTTTTAATTACAGGTTTTTTGAAAGAGCTGCAGAATTTTACTTCTTTTCCTCTTTTCGGCCTTCTGGCCATGCTCAAATTTACAGCTACAATATTGAATAGATCTCATTTGAGGATTAGATGCTACTGCTGAGGTGACTTCTCAGATTAAAATGCCTCCTCCTTCCCTGACAACTTTGGTCTTTGAAATAAATTGTAATATTTGGGTTTGCTCCCGTTGACATTCCATTTATGTTATCACATCCCAGATTAACACATATCCTGAAGTTATTGCTATGATGGGACTTGCTACTGATAAGAAATGAAACACACTGATTGTAAATGTAATTAATGGCAATAGAACATTAGGGAGCATAAGGTTTCGTAAGTCCAGTTTCTGCTTCTGCACAGTACTTCTGGTGCTCATCTTAGATGGGTATACAAAGCAAATTCATGTTGTTCCCCACATAAAAGAGAGAGAAATACATTGATAAAATTTTTCGTTTGTCAGAGAGCAGACCAGATTATGTTGACTCAGGATACGTGTACTGGTTCTTATGTATGCTTGGAAGATACTGGGCAAACAATCAAAATCTATTACCTATTCTCTACTGTTTTTAATTGTGATAGAGAATATTTCTGTGTTAATCAGTTCTAGGCAAGGAAAAATATAGTAAGAATACTCTGTAAGAGATATATTTATGATAGCAGCATAGTATTTGCAACTTAAATAATGGTGCATATCTTTTTTTGCAAACATGTCAAAGTAACTGGCTTTATATTATGCATAAAAACTGATGTAATATGTTTTGGCCTTTATTTCTAAGAGTAATATTAGTATTAAATTTAAGTAGCATCAGTCTATAGGAACTCACATTAGTTGGAGTGATCAACATAAATTTTTTCAAGCTATTTCTCCTGGCCCTAGGATCATAGAGCAGTTCAGAGTAGTGGTAACAAATATTTTTACTGGATTTGTGCTGTTTTACATGCCTCCTTAGTGTATTTTTAAAGAATTCTAATGTTTTTATTTATTTTACCAATAATGGTGGCAATCCCAAAGCCTGTATTACAACAAATGTAGTAAAATTTTGTTCGGCTACATAAGGACAAAGAACCACCCAGAACGCTTGCACAGCTCTTCATAAGTGCCAAAATGCCTCTCTCAGCTATGAAGCCTGTTGGTTTTCCTGACTTTCTTTGACAAAATAGATTGCAGAAAGCCAGAGAATAATCTTGAATGGTTTCCACACCTATGCACTGATGCAGTCCAGAGTAAGCAATTGATAGACTTGAGAGTTACTGGGTTTCTTATTTCCCTGGTGTAGAGGGAAGATGTGGAGATAGCCTTGCATGAATGAGAAATTCAGCCCATTACAGAATTTAACAAGCTAGAAATGTCCATAGAAACAGCAAGAAACTTCCCACTTACTCCCCATTCAGATTCCAATAAGTATCTTTTTGGTCTGTATGGCATTACTAGATCGATGTGTCTGCTGGCACTAGAATAAACAGAAGCTTGGATTTTTTCCTGAATTTACTCCAGTATGACTTAATCCAGTATGACAAAGTATTTGTAGCCCCTGTGGACCTTGGAAAGATTACTTGATTACTAAACAGAGATGAAGAAGCAGCAGGGGGAGATAAATTCAAGCACCAGAACCTTGGTGTTCATTAATTTCTCTTGTTTAAATACAGGTTTGAGGTGCTGGGAGAGAGCCTTCCCTCCTAACCAAAGTGATGACTAAAACTGCTAGTGTTGTGGCTACCACTATGACTAAGAAGAAAACCCAGCAGTACCAGATAATAATTATACAATGTACCTTATCTGGATAAAGCACTTTTGAAAACCTATTTCACACTATTACTGAAACATAAGAGCCAGTCTGTTGCTGATGATTTTGTATTCTACAGCTTGCATGCTTTTCCTGAGGCACAATTTTTCTCCCTACAAAAAGTTTGAAGTGGCCTGTGCCTTTCGTTGTGTTGTCTGTTTTTGCAGCCAGCAGCTGGAAAAGTTGGGCTGTTCTTAGTTAAGAGTGCCATTTATGGTATTCTTGAAGTACTGTCTTGTACAAGTACAGTTCTTACTGCCTTGTTTCTAGCTTGTGCTAATGCCTCAAGGCTTGACTAGTGATGCAAATACCGTAAGACTTTGGCAAAATGACAGTAACATTGCAATATGTACTGAGATGTTTTATAAACAAGGATGAGCCTTAGAACAGGAGCACTGCTGTAATTGACCATACAGGACAGAAGCAGTGAGGAAACTGGCATGTTGCCTTGACATACTTGGGCAGCTTGTTTATTTATTAGCATTCATTTTTATTGCTCAAAAAAAAAAAAAGCAAAACGGCAATGTCAGATAAAAATCAATGACCTGCAATTTGTATTCAGTTGAAAACAAATTTGCTTTCCCATAGCAAAAAAATGTAGAAGCATTTGCATACGTAATCACCAGAACATAAGAGAGAAAAAGGTTTTCACTGACAAAAACTCTCTTCACTTCATTGTTGGTTTCATTTTCACGAAACCTGGTTTTGCATCATTTGAAACATTCTCTATTCTCTTGTTCAAGAGAAACAAGGGATTAATTAACTGTGAAAGATATTTATGTGTTTATTATGTCTAGGTCTGATTGGATGTCAGGCAAGGGACTTTAAGAAACAAGGCTATATCTAAATGCATAGTTAAATAACTCAGTTCAGCATTTTGTATAAAATCTATTCAAGTAAAAATGTGCTATAGCTTTAGAGTTCCCTTTTTTTTGTGAATCTAAGAAAAATCTTCAGTGCTAATGGTGTTTCTGAGTGTCACAGAAACCCATAGACAATAAAACTGAGAATGTGTTCTTTAAAGCTCTATAGTGGTTGCTTTTTGGCTTGTTATGTAGACACCGTGCTCTCAGGTATGCAAAGATCTGTGGTAAACCAGGATAATCATCACCAGTCAGGGAAAAGTTAGCAAAAATACCAAAGAATTATCCATGAGTTTTCTAATAAAGCATTTCTATGGACTTGGAGAAACTAACAAGCTTTTTAAGAATGTTTTTTAAAAGTTTTGTAATAATCATTTATGAGAAGGAAAAAATAATTTTGTATTTAGTTCCAGAGGTACAAGGAAAATAGTCCGTAACTGTGCATAATTTCTAATATACAAGAATTTATAAAAAAGCTCTTCACTAAATTTGACCTAGCTTTAATAATATGTGCAAGTAATTACATCATACCATAAGAATTCCATTTTCTTCTCCTTTTATGTTGTTAATTCCTCATAAGCCTCACAAGTCTGCAATGAAATCATGCTTACTACAAGTTGGTGGTAATGTGCAAGCCAGTAAATAAATTGTTGAAGAAGCTCAGTGCTGTCAGTGTCCTAAATTAACCAAGATACCACTTCAGTGAATATTGTGCTATCATATTTTTCATCTGGCAGAACAAAGGCATAATAACTTATTAAGACCTGGTTCACTATGTAAGAAAGGAATACCAGTAGCAAATTCATTGGCCTTTAAATTCAACCCTGTTTATGAGGCTAGTATTACTCAGTGTTTCACTTGAATATAGCTTAGTAATATTGGTTCAGCTAGTTGGATACTGAGCTTTACCCAGTCCCATACAGAAGAGGAAAAAACAGAACCACCTTTGCAATTTATTTTTCCAAAATCACTTTAGTTATGAGGTGGGTTTGGTTTATTTTTGACTGCAGAACTAAAACTGTTGTCCATGTAATGGTAAGAACTGTTACAATACACATGCTGAGGTGGTGATGGAGGGGGGAACATAAGAGAAATAAAGTTTCAGTGACACATGACAAGAAACATATGGGGCAAGGATGATAGGGAGGCTATGGATGTGTCAGCAATCCCTGACTTCTTCAGCACAACTTGTGTAAGTGTGTAGTAAGTGTGAGAAATGTTTTAGGGGTTTTTTTGTGGACTTAGAAATATCAGTGTGAGTTAGAATTATAGTCTGCCCATCATAAGAGGTGATGCTGCAATTGCAGTTTCCATAGTTCTCTCAAAACCACTGTTCTTTGGAAAATGTCAGGAAGAAAAGAGAGGGGAGAGTTAACTTTGTATATTCCCTGTTGATTAATATTGGGAGATTTAAATATTTTTTTAATTTTCTTTTGAATTGTATGGAATAAATCGTGTTGCTGTCCAGCAGTTCAAAGAAAATATAGTCATATTCTTTCAGAATATTACAAAATATTGTTAGCAGAATGCAAAATAATTCATAAAATGTTCATGTTCAACTACCTTCAGCTTAAACAATGAATACTTATATTAATGTTTTTTTCATATGATACTTTTTGATGATACAAAAAAAATATTTGACATTCAAAAATCACATCTTCAAAGACTTTGAGGACAATACAGAAAGGCAGTAAATGCCTGTTTGTACTGATCTCCATAAAAATAGAATCATGCTCCATTCTCTATAGGAAATCTTTCCCTTGTGAACTGAGAGAGAATACTGTTAATCAAATATGAAAAAAAAAGTCTGATGTTTGATGCAAAATAAGATTGCATGATTTTCTCCCATTTTTTCCACCCAGAAGAATTTATAGTCCTGTGCAATCTCAGTTAAAAAAACTTTAAGAAAATTTTGGGTTAAAATCTCAACTGCTCTGAATTGCTGAAAATGTAATTTTAATTTTTATATCATGAACCAAGAGTAAACAAATGAGATGTTTTACCCAGAAAAAGAGATTTCCTAGAACTCAGTAATCCCAACTAATATTCAAGCCTATTTGCGTTATAAAACTAAGAAAGCATTTCTTGAAATACAGTGTAGTGTGGTCATTAGTCATCAAGACTAGTTATAAGGCACCTACTTTAATGTCATTTTTGTGGACTTTATTAAGCATGAAAAGAATAAGATTTCTAACACAAAGTCACTAAAGAAAACTGGAAGGACACATCTGCACCTCCTTTATTTCATTTTGCTTACAAATTACATTTTAAATGTGTTAATAGAGATTTCATTTATTTTAGTCCAGAAATGACCACTTAGAGCATTACAAGTTCTGACTATTTAAGAAGTGGACAGAAGCTCAAGTTCTGTAGAAAAATCTTTCCCCTTTCTGACAGTAAACTGCCTTACTTTGCAAGATTGTCAACAATCTATTATTTCTGTAAAAAATTCTCACGTACTTTGAGCTTTTGCCTTCTTTTGTCCTGTGAAGCTATGCCCTACTTCCTCTTATAAGTCTTCAGGTCACCAAAAGGCACCAAAAATGAGACAGGAACTTGGATGTACACAGTAAGACCAGTGTGTTAAAATTAATGGGATCCACAGAGAGGAAAAGTGCCACAGGCAGTAGTGGGAATAAAAGGCCATTTGCTTTCCTTTTGCAAGAAGAAAAGCCCTGCAGCCTAAAAAATGTGCTGCTGCTGCGTTTCTTTATATCTTTCTTTCTTTTTTTATTTCTTTGTCCCTCTCCTCTGTGGGAGGACAAGTGGACAAAAGGTAGAATGTTGTTCCAAAGTACAGGAGTCACACCAGGAGTTCAAGGAGAATTCTTAGTCCATGCATAGTTGTGAGCCCATTTATATTACTACTTGTCACTGGGAATATGTGGAAAGGTAGACAGAACTACAATATATAGGGATATTTTGCTACACATAGGAGACAAGCATACGATGCATTTACTACTCCTATCCCATTGGCTATTGATTAATGCACTCTGTTCTTTGTACAAGTCTAGAAACACAGAAGAGTCCAACAAACACATGTTTTCTTGCCTCCTCTCTTTTCCCATCCCTTGCCTTGCCTTCCCTCTCCTCTTGTACAGAATGAACTGTACAAAATAGAAACATAGGAGATATACTTAATGAAGTTATTGCTGTTCCAGACAACAGTTTGTTATCAATGTCTTAATTTCCAAGCTCTTCTGCTCGCTGTCTTTTTTATTATCCTGCGCTTTCTGTTTGTTTTTCAGTGTGTTGTTTTTCCTCTCTGATGCCAAATGTCCAATAATGCCAAGCAGAAGACTGACAAATGTTTCAGCTTTTAAGGCAGGCTCTGTAACAGGCTATTAGATTTTCTTATCCCATTGTACAAAACTGCAGAAACTGTAGTTATGTACTGCAGCCACAAATATTGCAGCTGATTTCCAAGCCCTATGATAAGACAATCCATGAATTACAAAAGTAAGGGTATTGTTCCTCAGTCCTAAACCAGACACTCTGGGAAACCACAAATCACCTCTGGAACTGCTGTCAATAGCCTAATTAGTAGCATAAAAGCAACCGACTTAGGAAGTCTGTAAGTTATCCAGGAAAAAAATCTTGTGTAATATTATTGACAAATTGAATAACTTAAAGAGGATGAAATATGATATATCTCCAAATGCCAAAATTATTGGTAAAATTGGTCTTTTGTATCTGCTTTCTGTTTCTCTAAAGCCATGAGGTGCAACTGGGTCATATTTTCAGGGTTTCTTCTACAAACCTTGGTTACTCTGCTCCCCCAAATATGCAACATACAAAATCCTCACTTGTTTGCAGAAACTGTTTTGAATTGGATTCTTTGCTTGGTTGTTCTTTTATGGTGAATATTTTGGATGCCATTAGATGGTCTACCAAACTGCCATGGGTCAACCAGCTCAGCTGTTAGATAATAGGCTCCCTAGGCTGAGTAATAAAGACACGACAGAACGGGGTATGCTCGTATGAGATAGTGTGGCCCCTGTAGTGTGCTCTAGGGATTGAGGACAAGCCTTTCCATTTTTTTTAAATATTTTGAAACTTTTATATTTGAGTTTCAAAGCTACCGAGTGAATGATGGTTCTAAATAAAACGGCAGGATAGAGCAGCTGTTCGCAAGGTAAGGAGACTGCATCTTGCAGTTCAGGTCAAGAAGTTGTTCCTTAGGTCTTGACATTTCTGCATGTTTTGGCCTGAAGGTAATGGAGGATGCTCCAGATCTTCCTCATTTTTTAACTGGTACTGGATGATCTTATCCTGAATGTAAACTTTGTCTCTGCCAAGCCCTACCCATACCAGTGTTTCTTCTGTTGTTTGTGAAAATATCTGGAGGCACATCCCACTGCTCTTACAGATAAGGTACATCAGATGTCTTTCCCAGCCAGTTATTTCAGTTCTAAAAAAGATATTTTTGGGAAGAGCACTGGGGTGAGTCACAGGGACTGCCTCTTTGCTCATGAGCAGCATGTCAGGCCATTGGAGTTTAGGGTTCGAAAAAAAATGTTTAACTGTTTAGCATGCTTTTCTGGTATCCATTTTGAACGGCTTTACAGATTTTATTACAAGAAGAAATTATATAGGTTTACTGCTTTATTAGATTTGCTACACATTCATTATTAATAACGAAGTTTTTGAAGAAATAATTCTGTTAAGAATTGTTTGAAATGGATTCCCTTAACATGGTCAAAAATATTAAAGTTTCCTTACTAGTACAGAAAAGTAAATATAAAATTCTTACAGAAATTATTTCTTTCTTTTGAGATGATAAAG
This sequence comes from Atrichornis clamosus, assembly GCA_013400975.1. Taxonomy (NCBI): domain Eukaryota; kingdom Metazoa; phylum Chordata; class Aves; order Passeriformes; family Menuridae; genus Atrichornis; species Atrichornis clamosus. The sequence goes on from WBMZ01014864.1 coordinate 147,799, forward strand.
CTAAAATATATTAGACGAGTGATGAAGTATATTTCAAAATCAAATGTAAGTAATGATTTTCTCATGTTGAATGGTGAATCCCTCACAGTAGACTGAAAAAGTTTAATTACAGTTTGAATAGGGAAACTCCACCTAGGGAGATCTTTACATCGCAGGCACACAGTTAAATGCTAAACAATTTTCCCCAGCCTCTCTGTTCAGTTGAAGTCTCTTGCTCTGAATCCAGCTACCAGTTTACATAATGTTGCTAAATCCTCTTCAAGCTAGCCCATCCTCTTTGTTTGCCGCTCTCAGACTGTGGTCCCACAGTCATTAACAGAGTGCCTAAAGACTCCACGCGCACTTTAGTTAAGACACACCCTCAAGGGGGGCAGCAATGGGGGAAGTGCTGATCTCCTCTCTCTGGTGACCAGCTTCAGGACACAAAGAAATGAAATGAAGCTCCATCAGGGTACATTCAGATTGGACGTTAGGAAAGGGCTCTTCCCTGTGAGAGGGTGGTTGGTCTAGAATCACCAGGCTTCCCAGGGAAGCGGTGAAAACACCAAGCCTGTCAGACTTCAGGGAGTATCTGGATGACACTCTTAGCCATATTGTTTACTTTTAGGTAGCCCTGCAAGCAGCAGGGATTTGGACTTGATGAGCCCTTCCAACTCAAATATTCTATGATTCTGTGTAATACTGAGATTAGTTAATTGGGTTTGTGATGGTGCTAGGTAGGCAGTACCACATTTACCTAAAGTTAGAGTTATGGGGAAAGATCGAAGAAGTATCCATTGAACCAAAAAAAGGAGGTTATATTTGATCGATACTTTGATTGTAGGGATGGAGCATTTCTGGGATAACCCCCAAAACAGTATGTACTGAAGTGCAGAAATAGAAGCCTCAGCCTTCTCTAAAAGCAAACTACTCCCTTCTGGTGAAAAGCCTGTGACTGCCTTCCTTCCTAGAAAGCCAGTTCTAATTAACTCCCACTTTGCACTTCGCATTTTTAGAGACAGTACTCCGTTTCTAAACTTCCTTTCCTTTTTGAATAGACCCTTCTGTCTTTTATGGCTTGCTGTTAATGCAGAGGTTCACAGAAGAGAGAGTCTTTTCCAGTTCTGGTTCCCAACCTCAGAGAAGAAATACAGACAAAAGAAACCTGGGAAAACTCTGCTTAGTATATGACATTAGGGTATTTTTTACCTATATAGTTTCTTGGAATTTCATGTGAGCTCTAAGAAGTATGTGATAAGCAAACTGTATGAATTAGAAATACAATATGGTCAGTTGTGCATGGACTTTTACAAGAAAGGAGGAGGCATATTCCTGGTACAAAATCAACCCCTTGTAAATTGTACTTCTTTTCCAAGGCACGGAGCATATTAAAGCTCTTAAGAAAAGATCCCTAAAGTGGCCTTATTTTTACTTCTTTTAGTGTTTCAAGAATTTGTATTTGAATTTGTAAATTCTGGAACACCTGATAAACTTGGTGGATGGATTTAAGCATTTATGTAACTGCTTCATGTTTTTCAGTTTCTAACTTTCATTACATAAGGAAAATTAAATACTTTATAGAAGGGAAATAGAATGCTGCAAATTAACTGGAAAACAAAACCAATAACCCAATATACCTATTACATACTAAAATACCTTACACTGCATCAATCTTTTCTACCTTTTCCTCAGGACTACCAAAATTGCAAATATTTTCTGCATGAAAAATTGTGGTGACACATCTAGGGATTATCTGAATCCTTCTTGTGCAGTATAAAAAGGGATCATATGCACCACAATAATTTTCAGGAAAGGGTAACACATACTTAAACATTTAATATCTTGAACATTTACAGTAATTTCTAAGCTTTGGAGATGATCAGAATTCCTCTTTGAAAAAGTTTTAATTTTTTTTAATTTTTCAGTACCCTAAAGTTGGAATTTTTCCTTTCTAGAGTAGAGTATGCAAACTGTGTGATGACTGCCTGTTTACTGCAGTTCTGGTGATTTAAGAAATGGAGTTTTCCAATTTCACAGGAGTTTTAATTTTTCATTTCAAGAAGATTTGATTTAAGCCATTGAGAGTGTTTGTGAGGGAAAACAACTCTTCGCTTAGAATACATTTCCTGTGGATTTTGTTAGAATGAAACACATTTTGTACAAGAAGTCAGCAAAGTTCAACAGGAACATGTCTCACGTGTGTGTGGAGCTATGGCAATGATGCCTGACACTGCATACAAGGGCCTAACCATATGATGCAATGGAGGAAGCACTGCCTGCAGAGATATATATCCATGCTCCCTCACCTGGCCTTTGTTGACCATTATAACCTCCAAGCGAGGATACAGCTGACTGAGGATGAGCTAACGCTGTTTCTTTAAAGCTGTGGCTCTAAAGGTAAAACATATTGTGTTAATTATGTGAGTCCCAGAAGTTCATGAAAAGTAAGACTATCTTATATCCCAAGGGGCTCAGACAGATTCAGTCCTTTCTGAATCACAGTCATCAATGATTCAGCACAGTATGGGTCTCAACAATCACATTAACACAACTGCACATGAGTGCATATTCAAATATGTAAAATTAAGTTTTTTCTGGCCAGCTCCAGCATGTCCCCTTTTGAATATGTTAAATGCAACAGAAATACATGTATTGGGGGAAAAAAAAATAGTTTTAGGGCAGTGAAAGAGACTACATCGATTCTTCCCCATTTTTCTGAAATGTGAGACACTATATACAGATAAGCTTTAACCTTGAAATCAACTACTGCTTCTTGAGGTGGAAAACAGTTTGTCAGAGACAGAATATTGGCAGCTTTGACTCTTGTTCCCTAATATAAGCAAGCAACAAAGTTGAGCCAGATGAGGTGATTTACACCAGTGAAAAAGCTAACCCTGACTTTTGATATTTGCACTTTGTTCCTTCTTTGAACTAGTTTATCTTGGTAGAAAGCCACCCTAGCCTTAACAGTAAATTTTTTTGTGCTAGGAATGCACTTCAGTTTTGTTGTTTTCAGATTGTTGTCAAGGTAGATGCGCTTTCCCGGTACCTGAACACCATTTTTATTTTTACCTTGTATTGTTACAACTCACAAACTGGTACATACTGCTTGCTTTTCATCATCATTTTATTATAAGTGTTTTTTTTCCCATTATCATTTGTCACCAATAGTTATTCATTCCCACCTCCTTCAAATAACAGTTGACATATCCTGTATTCTTGTTTTCCTGTACCTTAATGCTCCTTCACTTTGTGTTACTTTTTTTTCAGACTTCTTTGTGAAATGGTATCAGGGTTGTAAAGTAAACAGGAGTCTGTAATGCAGCTGTCAAAATCATGTAATGGATTCACCAAGTCTGGCTGAGGCTGTACCTGTTTGACAGCACGTCTATAGTGTTTCCAGCACCCTCACTGGTATGTCAGTAAAGCTCTAGTGGAGAAACATAGTGAAATCATTTACTGCATAATCAGGGGGTTAGAATTTCATGTATAGTGTTTTATCATTAACACAAAACCATGGTGCATCTTCTGGCTAAATAGTGGAATGAATTCCAGATCTTATCTCAATCTTTAGGTCTTTTACAGGTTACTTAACAACTTTTGGCATGTCTTCTTTATATCTCAAGTTATATCTGCTAAAACGAAATAACAGCTTCCTTTCTTTATCTGAGCTCTGTCTTGTTTATTCAGATAGAAAACTTGAAAGGCAAAGAGTATCACTTTGAATATATCTATGCAAATCTTTGCACAAAGAATCCCAAGTCTCTGTCACAGCCAAAGTGAACGAGACAGTGTCTGCACATTATTTATATTGTACCTGTGCCATAATGTATGCTAGACAGTGATTAATAATAACCTTTAGAAAACTCGTCCTGAAATGTTAATCTGTGTGTAACCTTTCTAGGTCAGTCAAGCTTTATATAAAATACGCTTATTTGTAATTACATGATTCTTTGTAACTCAGACCACTCTAAGTCCAGGCTGCTGCAGTCTATTCTTCTCTCCTGCATCAACCATGTGTGAATATTGTCCTCCCATTCTGCTCTTCCATGTTTAACTGCTCTGATTGAAACACAACCACCCTAAATGCTGTTAGATCTGTTGGGCCAGAATACAAAGATAAGCATGACGTTAAAGAACTCATGTCATACTGCCTTGTGGGTCTTATTTAATCTTATTTTAGGTGCTGTCACATCAATAAACATCTTTCTGGTCACACAGGTAAGTCTGATGTCTGGTGTAATATGACCTAACTCTTTTGGGGAAAAAAAGTTATGACTTTTGTGACATACCTTTCTGCTTTCTCTCAGTGGAAAATACTTCAGAAAATAATGACCCTTTCACCTGTATTTCACTGGAAGCTACCATGCTTGCCAATACTTCAGTGAAAAATGTTTTAAATCAACTGCATCTGTGGTAGACAGGATGGCACAAATAGAGATGGATCACTTTTTCTTCTACGTTTTATTGCAATTAGAAAACAGTTTGTGCTAAAGATTCTGATACTCTACTTTTCAAAGGGCAGTTATAATTTAGGTAATTTTCTTTGGTTCAGAGAAATATCTTCCAAAACTTTTTGCACTGTGAAATTAGGGGGAATGTATTGAAGATTAATTTGCTGTGTTATAAAAGTTTGGATTATTTTAAAGTATACTGTTTTGTATGGTAGAAAAATATTTTATAGATTAAAAAATATGTAAGATTGCTCTTTGGATACTTCCTGTTTTAATGTTTTTTGTGCTGAAAATATTGCTGTGTAAGTACTAACAAACACTACAGAAGTACTCTGCTATCTAAAAAAAAGAAAATAAAAAGCTTTGTGATGTTTTGTTCTTTTTGAAATACATTTCTTTCTTTGCACTATATTGTGTCTTGTGAGAATACACTTAGGGGAAATTTCAGAGTGCTAATCCTAGAGCCTGTTCTTTCCCTATACTGCCCTAACAATCCAGCCACAAAAGAGCATTTACTAATGTTTTCTTCTCTTTGTTTTACTTCCCTCACCCTCTAATTGAATTTTCTTTTCTTTACGTGCTTTTTTGTTTATGTAGTAACGTAATTCAGACATTGGAACAGGCTGCTCGGGGAAGTGGCAGAATCACTATACCTACCCGTAAGTGTTCAAAAGGCAAGAGATGTGGTACTTGGGAATATGGTTTAGTGCTGAACATGGTGGTGCTGTGTTAATGTTCCACTAGATTATCTTACAGGTCTTTCCCGACCTTAATGATTCTGTGATTCACGAAAGGTTGTTCAATTTTTCTCTTGCCCTCTTCCCTACACTTCAAATTGTGCCGATGTAAAGAATATATCCCTTGTTATCAACCAAAACTTAGGTATGTGTTGAAAATAAAGTGAAAAAGCATTCCTCTGTCCCTGGACAGCTGTTAAAAATGTTGTACCTTACCGTGTTTTTCATTTGTTGACTGCCACTCCCCTGGAACAATTTCAACATCTTGCTTCAGAGCAAGACTACTTGAGAGCTTAGATCTTGTCAGCAGCCTGCTTATTGCTCTTAGCTGCACCAACCAGATAAATTCAGCATTAAGAACCCAAGCTGAGATAGATGTGAACCTGCCCAATAAACATTTAAAAAAACGCCAGCACCCTTCACACAAATGCAAAGGACCTCATTCTCAGTGTAAGTGGACACCTATTACTTGCTGCAGATTTATTTTAAAGAAATGTAGGCCAAATTTTGCCCCCTGGTTACATGTTCATTATACAATTATTTTTGTTTCGTGTCTCCAGTGGGGATATAGAGGTGTAATAGAGGACAGAATTTGGCCCCATTAGTATGTGTCTCTAATGAAAATTATTTTAAGGTGCAGGATGAAGTCTTGTCTGAACAAGATTATTGAGGCCCAGAACTGAAAATGTTCTTTGGAAATGTGTGGATGGGTGTGGGGGAAGGGATGAAAGAGAGTAGAAAGAGCGACGGCAGAATTTGATTTGAGATGGAAGATATCATACATTCTCTTACAATCCCTAGTGAAAGTGAGAGCATCCAGTCCATGTTGGTACCCATGCAGCACATGACAGAATCCAGGGGCCAGTTTAGCACCTTAGGTTACGTGGAGGTGGAAAGGATGCCATAGGAGAAACACTCTAGCCCTGGACTTCTAGGCAAAGTGGAAATTTTGATGGTACTTACAGGATAATATTTTATTTCAAATGGAAGATGGATTAGTTGAGGTCTTGGACATTTTTTACTTGGTTTCTAAAGGAAAAAAAGTTTATGTAATTATTCAATTTATCTGTCAATCCTGTACCAATATGTTTTGGGACAGGGCTTATTTCAACTAAATCTGACAGCCAAAATATGTCTCAAGACTAATCATGTTCCGAATAGGTGGTTGTTTTGTGTGTTAAGGTTTTTTATTTGTTTGTTTAGTTGTTTGGAGGGGTTTTGTTTGTCTGTTGTTTTTTGTTTGGTTTATTTTGAACCAGTGATCATGCAAAGAAGAAAGAGTTTGAGGTTAAAATTTCAGGCAAGAGACACAGAAGAGCTTGGTTAATAGTTGAATTCAGAAGGACATGGGGAGGCTAAAGCAGGGAACATTATCAGTATTAGACAATGTTGCCATGTTATTTCTGAGGTAGGTGTCTGATATATTCATAACCTGAAATCTGAAGCACTTTCAACTCCAAAACTTCACATAACCTTAGCTTTGACCCCCACATTACATATTTGTTACTTCAATTCTTGTCCAAAAGCTGAAGATACAGATATTCCGTATTAAGGTTTCATACTGTGCTGCATAGGATTTGGCAAAGCAACAATGCAGAAATTGTTTACAAACCTCCATGTAGCAGTCTAGCTTTTTTCTTATGCTTTTCCTACTGCACGTCTAGTGAGTTTTACTATTCTGACCTTGTGCTTGGCATTGTAGGACATTGCACTATAGGGAAGAAAAATATCTTTTTTCTTTCTATTTTTTCTTTTTTATCCTCTCTGGTCCTTCTCTATAGCCAACCCAGGTTTTAGTGATGGGCAGCTGATTGCAGGAGGCAGTAGCAGATAGGCTTGAAGACTTGGCAAGTCTATCATCACAGAGGAAACAGCCTGCTGCAATGGGTTTTTTCTTTGTAGGCTGATAGAATCTGGGGGGCTAGGAAGGAGCTCATGTTTTGGTAATTCTAAAAATTGTTTTAAAGACTATTAATTCACTGTTAATTTAATCTGGGGTGTGTCAGTGTTATTGGGAAGCTAAAAAGATCTCCCCAGGAGAGCGTTGTTGGCAATTCCTAGGTGAGAAAGCAAGTTCAGCTGAGCTGGGTGAGCAGGTGACAGCTCCCTCCCCACCTGGCTGCCAGGCCCAGGACTGCTGCTGAAGCTGGTGTCAGTCACAGCCCTCTGACTGGACAGCAGCTGAAGCCTGCAGGCAATTGCTGCCTTCTGTTTTGTTCAGGTGTAGTGAAGTCTAAAAGTGGGCCAGGGCTTGTGTGCAGTCCAGCTCTGCATTAGAAATTAGTACTTTGTAAGGAGGCTTTGAATCCATCACAGGTGCGTGCATGCATGTATATTAGCTATGCAGCCGTAATCAAGTTCTGCTATAGGAGTTTTTATAGTTCTAGGTATATGCCATTTGCTGATAAAAGGCCTAAGGCTCTTGTATATATGTTGAATTGCTAGAATTCCTCCATCAAAAAAAAAGAAAAAAGGTATAGCAAGCTGGAGCACAGGGAGCAGGTCCTTTAAAGCTTCTATGGAGTAGATTTTTGGAAGAAATAGAAGCTGTCTTTTTAAAAAGATAAATCTGTTGTGGCCCTACCTACATGTTTCCACTTATATCCTGATTTTCTTTGCATTGGCCTGAGTTAACTCTGCCCCCTACAGCATCCATCCTGTCGGTATAGAAAATGCAAAATTCTGTAGATTGCTTGGGAGTTTCTCTGAGTCTCGATGTTAAGATGGGCAGTGAATGGAAGAAAATTGTAGCATGAACCATGGTAAGATAAAATCATGTTATAATATGCATGACTTGCATCTATGGCTAATTATATAAGTGTCATGTTGGTAATTTCAGACATCCTTACTGCTGTAGTCATCTGGGTATGGAAGCAAAGGGCCTTGACAGGAGCAGGTGTTTGGGTAATTCTGAAAATTGCATGGAAGAGAAAGACAGCAGTTTAATCCAGCTCGTACAGCCAATTGGAATTGCTGATCTACTGCAGAACTGATTGAATTTTAATAAGTTGAATTATCTCTGAATGAAGTTGGTTGATATGCTTGTGGTTGTTTCAACAAAATTGGGGTTTTTTTGCATAGACCTAACCTGGAAATGAACTGGTACATAAAATCTGGAAAACAGCTCTTTAATTCTTCAAATTAGATTAATAGCTATGTATTCACTAGGGGCTGACATTATATTCTTAGATTATTACTTTGCCTGAGTAAAATTTTTATGAAAACACAAAAATTTATAGTCATTAGATTACATTTTCCCACTAGAAATCTTTTCTGCTTGGGGTTAACAAGCAACAAAGGCTTTGCAAGCATAGTTTGCTCACATGATTTTAACAGAATTGTTCCAGGCTTCTTTTTATCCATTTCTCTCTCATTCATAATGAGAGCAGAATTGGGATAATAATAATGTTGGCAGTAGTAGTAGTAGAAAGCAGCACACCTATGTGTCAAAGAAGGTGTTTGGAAAGAAAAGCAAATTTTGTCTTTATAGCTTAGGCATTAAAAGCAACTTTAGGACTCCATTTCCTGACTGTCCTGTGTAGGCAGAAAGAAGTTCCTCTGGCAGTTGAGAATGCCGCTCGTAGTGTAGCTAGGGAAGGTAAGATAAATTAACCCTATTAGAAAGTTAACATATGTTTTAAAAACATCTTACCACAATACTTATGGAGGAATGAGACAATGACTTGTACTCAAGTACAGTCGTATATTGATTCTGTTATAGTATTAAGGGATGGAGAGCAAAGCAGGTGGCAACTGCAGAGTGACACTAGCAACTTTTTAAACATTTGCAAGCAGTATAAGCAAGAAAGGTCAAAAGAATAAAGAAAAGGTTGAAGTGCTTTATATATTCCTATAGAAACAATGTGAAAATTCTTATGCAAAACCAGCATAAAGCAGGCTCTTCTGATTTACAGCACATGCAAAGTTTTTCTAAGAATATTATATATATATGTACACTTATTGGGATATGGTATATTTGAAGAAACCCAGAGGTTTTCTTCTTTTCCTTTCTTTTCCTTTCTTCTAACTGAATGTTTGCATTTATTCCAGTCTTTTGGGAGTAGGTGCATCCATGATATACAGAATTCATAAATGGGCATCTGCAGCTAAAGTTCAGTTCAGCAAGCTTCTAATCAAGTTTTTCTATGTGAGCTTAAAACTGCTTGCAGCTGGGATATGCAGTTCATTAAATCTCAGTGCCTTCAAGTGTGTCCTGCATGCAGCAGGATCACATCGGCCTCATTTTTGCTCCAGGTGTTTTGAGGTTGTATTGACAATCTTGGAAATACCTGGATTTACTAACTGAAGAAACTGGAAAGTTATTAGAAAACTGTGAATCCTTTCTGGTGGTGAGTTAAAAGTTATTTGTGTATAACGTTGATGGTTCTGGTTGTTGGTATGTTATTACACTCTTTTCTGTAGCAGTATTGTTAAGTATTTTGAAATTGCCTTTCTAGTTTTAGAAGAAGATGCTATAATTTATGTTCCTACCCAACCCCTGCTACTGTTCAGTTGATTTTACCACTGTTTCATTAAGATACTAGTATTATCTGTTTAAAGTATTCCTCCGTTATGAGGTGTGATGTGAGCTTTGCCTTTATCTTTAAAATTTTGAAAGGAAAACAATCTTTATCTGTCTGGTATTTTGCAGTAATACACCTTGAGTCCAATCATAAAGATATTTTAAATCTGCCTTTTGATCAGATGGAAGTAGGGCTCACTTCAGATCAAGTGATTAGCTGAGGGCTCTTCTACAGTTTTCTCAGAAATTTGTCTGGATGAACATTTTTACCATTCAAAGGCTATTTTCAGTTAACTGGATTCAAGTGTAGGTTTCTAGTTCAATATCCCTTTATCGGAATAGCTACATCGGTTTGCATTCTGTAGCCAGGAAAAAAAATTCTGCAGATGCCAATGTATCAATTGTATATACTCATAGAGGCACGTATTTCTGAAGGACTGGAATACAGGCAAACACTGTCCTGACAGAAAATACTGACCAGAAGCTGAAATGTTGTTCTGAGCTCCAGTAAATATTTCTTGATGCGCTATGTGAGAAAGTTTTCTTGTCTATGCCTAATATAGCTTTGCAGAGTGTGTGGGCAATTAGCGAGGTGGCTTTCCATAGTGTGAAAAAGGAAAGTCCTCTTTTTCTGCTGAAACATGTTTGAGCTAAATAGCAACACATATTAACTTCTACTAAAAGAGATGGCAGTGGACTACAGAAACCACCCCAAAAGGTCTTTTATTTTACGAGATAAATACTAGATGCCAGGTATCTATGAGTGTGGGCATTCCAGCGACATTGTCTGTCGGGATCACAGAAGCGATTTGATTTCTGAGGTCTGGTGCTGGTTGAGCCGCTGCGGCGGCGAGGGCTTCCAGGCGGGACTTGACCCGGACCGGAGCCGGACCGGAGCCGGACCGGGTCTTTCGACTCCTGGTTAAGCGAGGTGCGCTCCTGGCTGCCCCGGAGAAAGGAGAGGCAGCTCGGTCGGGCAACGCCTGAGAGCAGCGGGAGCCCCTGCCCAGGGAGGGAGGGGACGCGGTGACGGAGAGGTGCTGCGGGGAGAGGCCGGCGCGGTGGCTCCGGCGCCTGCAGCCCCGCATCTCCGACTCAGCGCGGCGGGGCCGGGCGGGGTGAGGGGCACACCCCACCCCGGGCAGGGCAAGGCAGGGCAGCGGGGCGGCGGCCCCGGGAGTCTCCGCCGTAGGGAGGTCGGACAAAGGCTTCCAGGAGAGGGAGTGGCAAGCGGCCGCCCAGCCCCGCGACGGGGTGCGGGCGGGTCGGTGCCCGCCGGGACGGGGGGAGAGGAGACCAGCCAACTTCCCCAGGGGTGCGGGGGGGCTCCTGCCCCCCCGGGGCACGGCAGGGAGGCGGCGGCAGCTCCTCTCGAAAGGAAGGGGCTCTCCCGTGCCGCTGGCTCCTTACCCAAAGGTGGCTGCGGAGAGGGGAGGCGGGGGAGGAGCCGGGCGCATCCCCGGGCGGGCGGCGGCCCCTCCACTGCGCCAACCTGCAGGCGGGCTGGAGGCGGCAGCCCCGCCCGGCCTCGCTGCTGGGGCCGCGCCGCCCCTCGCCTCCGTCCCGGGCAGAGCTGCACGCAGCCGCTTCCCGCTGCGTCGGTCCAGGACTGCAGCTTGCTGGCGGCGAGGGCAACAAGCAGCGGCATCTTGGAGCGCCTTCTTTCCCGAGTGCCCTTTCATCTCTCCCAGTCCGCTCCTTTGTCGTACCTGCAGCCTTTCCTTCTCCCTCCACTCCTCGTACCTTGTTATCTCTCCTTCTCTCTCCCTTCTCTTACCATTTTTTTTTGTTTCAGGGTTTTTTTTGCTTTCCTCCTCTTTCTTCTTCCCCTATCCTGTTCCTTTTTGGACCGTCTTCGTTTAGTGCCTCTTAATTTCTTGATTTCTTCTGATTTTTTTTCCTTGGACTTTGCCTTGTCATGTCAAGATGGAAGTCAGGCATGACTGGCTCTCCTCATCCCCCCATGAGGGCTTCGAGCAGATGAGGCTGAAGAGCAGACCCAGGGAGCCTTCCCCAAGCCTCACCAGAGTAGGTGCGAACTTCTACAGCACTGTCAAGCAGCAGGACTACAGTGCCAGTGTCTGGCTGAGGAGGAAAGACAAACTGGAGCACGTAAGCCAGCTTCTTTTTCCCACCCCCACCTTTTTTTTTTTTCTCTTTAGACCTCTGTCTGGGTACTCAGTTAGGCTATCTACCAGCTGGGACTCCAGAAGAAAAGTGTTGCTCCAGTAGTTGGGCATGGCACTTCCCAAATGGTAGAGAAGGGAGCTACTTAGAGGTCCCGTACTGATCAGATCTGAGGTAAATGGGATGTCACTACTGCTCCAAACCATATCCAAGTCTCTTCCTAACTGGAAGTATTTTTTAACGTTCTTGGCTAGTTCCTTCTTCTATTCCAGCAAATTCAGCACTGATGTGGGAGGAGAAAGATTGGGATGGTGCAGATGGAGGTTAGAGCATTTATCGCAGGGTGATTGTAATGTAGTTCTAGAACAGCTAAAAGAAAATAGCTTTTTTTTTTTTTTTATTCTAGCTGTGATTTCCCTGCACACATCCTCCTTCCCTCCTCTCCCCCCGCCCCCTCCGCCCCCTACCCTTCTTTTTCTTCTCCATGCATGGGACTTGGAACTTACTCAATCTATGTGGGGGTAGAGATTTCCTTCAAGACATCTCTTCCTGCAGCAGTGGTACATGACTTAACTGTGTTTGAGGCCACAATAGAACTGGTACTGTGGATAGCTCTAGTGAATATTTTATGAGAACTTAAGGTGCTTCTAAGTGTTCCTGTCTCAGATGATGTTTGAAAGCATTTTTCATGTTACTTGTAACAGCAAGGAAATGGGCTGAGAAGACCTGCATGCTGTGTAAGTTTCCTGAATAGCTTGTTAGGTGAAACCCATTCTTAGAGTGTACAGTACAATCAAGACAGGAAAGTAGCTGCATTTACAGGGATGCAGAAGAATGTGGATGGGCTTGCATAATGCAACAGTCTGCTATTCTTTACATTAGTGAGTAATTTGCAATCACAGTCACATTGACTTCAAGATGCACAGGAAAGTATTTCTTGTGGTACAGCAACCTGAAGTCTCTTTGGATAGAAATGGTCTGATTAGAAGGATAAATTGCCTTTATTACATGGCATAGTAGAGTTCTTTAAATATGAAACCTGAAAAAAGGTCCTTTACCAACTAGTTCCCACTAACTTGCAGAGTATTTTATCCCTCTTAGTGAAATCTTAAACTTTAGTTGTTTATACTTCCGGGGAAATGACAAGAATTGATTCTCTGTTGGAAAGATCTCATGTCAAATGTTGAGAAAGGTATTGAATCCTATCTGCCTTTTAATGTGGTTTTGTGATTCTTCACACTCACAACAAAGCTTCACAGTAGTAAGCTTGTAAGTGAAGTATTCTCCCATTGTGGATAAAGAAGAAAGGTCAGTGCCTTATCTGAGTACAGATAAAACAGAGGGAGCACAGAAATCTGAGCTGTGGTTTTTCTAGCAGATTTTTGCTACATGTTGATATCTGTGATCAAATGAATGATTATTAATTGGGGGAATGATCTGTCAACAGTTTGATATCTGCTAGCTGAATGGTCAGATACCTGTATTTTAAATCATATCACAATATTAGTGTGAAGAAGGAAAAGAAACATTAATTTATTTGAAGATTGAAAATGCAGAACCTTTATTTTCTGTGTGGTTTTGTTGCTCGTTTTTTGTTGTTGTTGTAGGGTTTTTTTAATTATTATTTTTTATAAGTCAGTATTTTGTCACAATAATAATCTTCAATAACCCTGCAGCATTCGTGTGGAAAGCTTTCTCTGTAATCAGTGCGGTATGAATGCATGTTCTTCTGAGGGTTTCCCTGTCACTTGATCCAGTTTTTATTCCCACAGCCTATTTGAGCAATGCAGAGAAAAAAATAGAGCATTTGTGTTTCTTGCTTGCCTTAAAGTATTTATCTCATTTACATTTATTGTGAATACCCTGCAGTACACTGATTTGCCAACAGTAGATATATGAAAGTACTCTGTTTTATGGTTTAAGGTAACTGCAGTACTCATGAGTGTTGTAGCAGACAGGCTATTGAATAAATATAAATAAAATTACTATTTATTTATAAATTCTATTTTGCTTATACAGTTTCAGAGCAAGGTTGATATTTTCTGTTTTCAGATAAATCTTCTAGGGTTTTGAGTGTTCTCTCGCTAAAGAAGTTATTTCCTACACTCCACTCTCCTACTCCAAGAGACAAACCAGTTACTTTGAGATGCATCATTTTAAATGGTCATTCACATATGATAGCTTATGGCCAGTATTGAATACTGAAGATATTCATATCCTCCATCTACCTCACGAAGTTTGCATAACATTTCATTACAACTCCCTCTGAGATAATCATGTTACTTGACACCTACAAAGAAAATCAAAATACAAGGAGTGGGCATTCATGGAGACACTGATTTTAAAAGTATGTCATCATAGACTTGGTGCTACACAAAGACAAATCAGGCAGAAGAAGGGTGTATAGTGAGTGTAAGTCAAGAAACGTGTGAACAGATTTTGAAGTTTCAGATGTACTCTTTTGGCACTGTGGAGGGGTTGGGTTTTGCTTTCTTGAAATGATTTCTTAAATGGATTTCAGTTGTAGTAGGGATAAAATTGGACCAACATATTTTGTTTGTTACTTACAGTAAGTCCTTGTAGGCCACAGTACGTGTTTCATGTTGACTTTTGCTAAAGTGAATAGCATAACTTACTCATATGGGACACTTATTAATCCATATACAGTTTGAAGGGTTAAAAAGCATCTTCTGAAGCCAACGTGTATCAAATTGTTTATGTAAAAAAGGATCTCAAATGTAGAAGCAGTTTTCTTCTAGATTTCAAAACTATGATAAAGTTGTGGGTTTTGTTTTGTGTTGTGGTTTATGTTTTGTGTTTGTTTTGTGGGTTTTTTTTCTTATATCGGTCTCAGTTTGAGGACTGTGGTAAAGAGGTTCAAGAGTGTGGCAAAGAGATTCAAAATTCAACTGCTCCATCTCTTCTAATGGCACAGAATGAGTTCAGATGCACAAATATGATAGAGTTTCTTTAAAATTGATCAATATTTAATTATTGACTGACCATAGAGGAAGTCAAAATGTGGAACATATTGCTGGTGTCTTGCTAATTGGTTGTTCTTCAAATGGATCTTAATGTTGTGTGGCTCATTGGCTAGTTGTTTCTGTAGGGTTATCTTTTTCCAAGTGGAAAAGAATTGAACACAACTCACCCCTGTTTGTTTGTGAACTCAGACACTATATTTAAGATTAAATAAATCTGCTATAACGTGTTTAAGATCCAGTGAGGAGTTTTTGCTGAAGTGAGGGCTCAGTGTACATGCATTCTGTAGCCAGTGTGCTGTAGAGCCATGCTATTAATGGAAGAATTTACTAGAGATGTGATGTTGCAAACCTTTGGCTGAAATCCCTACAGAGTCGAAATTGTTCAGATTCTATGTATTTGCTTCAACTAGCTCCTTGTGCCTCTTTGTGAAAGTGTTTGCCTGGTATTGGAAGTGTTGGAGTGAAAACTGTTGTGTGAAATATTCTTAAATTCTTGTTTGCATAGTGGGGTTTTTTATTCTTTTTTCTCTTTGTCTGGCATTGCCTTTTTTGGTCAAAATCTGAATTCATTAAGAGAAAAAGGAGGATGTAGGGATCAGGAAAGAATAGCTAACCTGGTAGCTTTTAGCTTATGGGAGTTTCTTGGTCTGGTTTAATTTACAGCAGCTCTCCATACTTCTCTGCATCCTTCAGTAATGACAAGTATTGAATAGCTGCTTTCCTGGTACCTCAACAAAGAATTCTAGAGAACTTACTTTTAAATAATAAAAGCTTAAAAACTGAACAGATTTCTTTTTAAGCTACAATAGATATGTTTCAAACATATATTCCTTTTTATGACATACAGGTATTTCTTCTCAAAGATGTAGTGGTAGTCTTTCTCTAATAACTTCTACATTTAATTATTTACTTAATTATGTTAAAAGATTTTAAAAGTTGTCTTTTGAGACACTGCTTCAAAACTAACTTTTGGGGACACCTGATATCAGGACAGTTTTATTTCCTGGTGATCCTCAGTCTTTTTGAAGAATCATAATTAGGAGAAGTTATTGACAATTATTGCATCATTTCTTGTTTTTTTTACTGAAGTTCTGATCAGTAACAAGGGCAGCATTGGTATTTTCAGATTCTAAGCACTCTTGCTGTTACTTGACCGGTTGATGTTATGCAGTTGCTCAGCACACTGCTCCCCCTTTGGCAGCATTGTTACCCAGGGAGAAAATTGGCTATGAGGTACAGGGATGGCAGTGTCACTTGGCAGCAGAGGCAGATGTCTCATGTGCAAGTGTTAGGCCTATGACATTTTACAATGGTGTCTGACAAGCGTGGACAGGATATTTCTCAGAGCTGCATGACCAAATCACAAATAAAATACAGGTTTAATTCATCTGTCATAATGCCTTCATAAAAGTTGAAATCCTAAATCCAATTTTGCCAGTTCATTTTTATTATTCAAAAACTAGTAGGTCTGTTAGGCAGCTTTTGTTTTTCTCTTTTTTTCTTATGATACTGGAAATTCTTAGCAAGAATGTTGTTGGACAGATTCAAAGTGTGTTTCTGCTCTTGCATAAAAATTAACACTAACGTTAAAAGTCAGAAGACAGATTTGTAGCTTTCAGAAGGATGCAGAAGACACCATGTGCATAGCTATAACCTGCAACATCTAAACAAAGGAGGTGAACATAGCTTGATGTGAAGCAACAGGAGTAGAACTCAGTCAAGCCAAATCAGTTGCTGGGCGGCACCAACAGCTTCAACTTAAGGAAGAGTAATACAAGGATATAAATTAGAATTCAGAAAAACATTACCCACATTCCCAAAGCAGCCCCAGTCTTGAAATAAATGCAAACACATGGCATTTCTTAGTTAAATAGTTCACAGGGTCATGGAATATCCTGAGTTGGAAGGCACCCCCAGGGATCATCCAAGTCTAACTCTTAGCCCTGCACAGGATAGCCCCAAGAGTCACACCCTGTGCCTGAGAGCATTCTCCAAACACTTCTTGAACTCTGTCAGGCTGATGCTGTGACCACTTCCCTGGGGAGCCTGTTCCAGTGCCCAGCCACCTTCTGGGGGAATAATGCTTTTCTAATATCCAGCCTAAAGCTTCCCTGACACAGCTGCATGTCATTCCCTCAGGTCCTGTCACTGGTCACCAGAGCAAAGAGCTTCCTTCTCCACTTTCCCTCACGAGGAAATTGTAGACTGCAGGGAGGTCTCCCCTCAGTCTCCGCCTCTTTAGGCTGAACAAGCCAGGTGACCTCAATCACACCTTTTATGGCTTCCTCTCCAGACCCTTCACCATCGCCGTAGCCTTCCTTTGGACTCTCTCGTTTATATCTTTCTTATATTGTGGCACCCAAAACTACATACAGGACTTGAGGTGAGGCCACAGCAGTGCAGAGTAGAGAGGGACAATTGCCTTCCTTGACTCACCAGTGCTGCTGATCTTGGTGCACAGTTGTCAGAATCTTTTGCATTAAGCAGGTATAAATAATTTGTCATCTGGAATAATGTCAGAGACCAAGAAGAATGGAGTGTGCCATGTGGGAAGGTACATAAATGGGGACAATTCAGAGGCTTCTAGAGAGTCAGTTTTCAGTATCTGAAGCTCTTTGATGGCATGGTTGCAGATTATAATTCCAAATGTCTGTCTGGTCCTGGAGATAGATATCTATATTTAGATTTCACCATTAAAATCAAGGGAACACACTCAATTAAGTTAGAGGGATTTTGGCTTTGTTTCAACAGGAGACAGGTATGTGGAATTGCCTGTCTGGAGCAGTGGTACTTAGCATGAATTGTGATTCTTGCTGGAGTAGCAGCATGCAGTTTGCTTCACTGCTGACAGACTGTGTGGAGGGGAATTCTTATGTTGAAATGCCGATTTCCTTGCAGGTGTCTTTCTCTAATAATGTTTTGTAGACAAACATAATTAGAGAAAATAAATGTTCAGAAAAGTGGGAAAAGGGGACCAAAATAATTGAACAGTGTTGGGAAAATACTGAATAACATTTTAGGGCAAAAAAAATGTAAAATGTTTTCTTTTGAAAATGGTATGGGGAATTTCAAATCCTGAATAATTTATTATTGAAGTTACCACACATAACAGTAATTTTGTATTGAAAAGCAGTGAAAATATGATACCTAATAGTTCGTTTTTCTCTTTTTAGTTATAGTGGATTAAGCTTGCTTTTCTGCCAGCTTCCCGACAAGCCACTCTCTCTCTTCCCCACCTTCTCAACAGGACAGGGGGAGAAAATGAGATAAAACATCTTTTAGCTTGAGATAAAGATGGGGACATCACCAATTACTGTCACAGGCAAAACAGACTCATCTTGGGGAAAATTAATTTCATCTATTGCCAGTTAAATACAGGGTAGAATAGTGAGAAATAAGGACAAGACTAAAACTACCTTTCTCCGTCCTCCCATCTTTCCGGGCTCTACTTCAATCCCTTGTTCCTGAATCTTCCACCTCCTTCCCCTCAATCCCCTGAGTGGCAAAGGGTATTGGGAAATGGGGGCTGCGGTCAGTTCATAACACTTTGTCACTCCTTCCTCTTCGCACTGTTCCCTGCTGTGCTGTGGGAACCCTCCCATAGGATATAGTCCCTGTCAATATGTTCCAGTGTGGGTCCTCCACACAAGCTGCAGTGCTTCAAAACCTGTTCCAGCATGGATCTTCTCCATGGGGTACACTCCAGGAATGGACTGCTCTGGCACGGGCCCCCATGGGCTGCACTTCCTGACCTTTGTGGGCCCTCCACAGGCTACAGCTTCCTTCAGGGCACATCCACCTGCTGTGGCATGGGCTGCAGTGTGGATACCTGCTCTGCTGTGGTCCTCCGTGGGCTGCAGGGGCCAACCTACTGTCTTCATGGGCAGCAGGAGAATCTCCACTCCAGCACCTGGAACGCCTCCTTCCTGTTCTCTCTCACTGACCTTGGTGTCTGCAGGGCTCTTTTTCTCACTTTTTTTTGTTCCTCTCCCATAGCTGCTATGCAGGTTTTTAGGGTTTTTTTCCTAATGTGTTATCAACAAAGGCACCAACCAGTGCTGTTCATGGGCCCAGCTTTGGCAAACAGTGGATCTGTCATGGAGCCAGCTGGAACTGGCTGTGTCCAACATGGGGCAGCCACTGGTCTCACAGAGGCCACTTGCCCCCCAAAAACCTAGCCATGTAAACCAAATACACTTGTCCTAGAAGCACCTCTTCTTTGTCTGACATATGAGAAAATCAACACTGCATTAATCTAACACATCAGTTCTGTTGATTTCGACATCAGTCACTTTGAATGTCCAAATCTCTAAAGCTAAATTTAAAATATTTGAGAGTCATATTCACTGTAACAAGCTTAATTTATAGTGTCTGACTTCATGTTGTTGCACAGGAATACAAAATAGCTTAAAACTGATTTATATATTCATACATAAATTTAATTCAGCCCATTCAAGACTTTTTAGAAATGAAGTTTTCCAGTTTCTGAAGAAAAGACCTAAATCTTAGTCTACCTTTCTTCCAAATGTTAACTTCAGTGTAGGTATAGGAAAAGTGCTTTTCAGTGCTTTGCTTTTCCTAATGTTACCAGCATTAAGGAAAATCCAAATTAGTTTTTTGCTACTGTCATCCTTTCTTTTTATCGGCATTGACCATCCTTGTTTAAGGATTTTGAAACAGGAGCTGCAGAAACTTGCAAATTAATCTCCTTGTCTGTTACACAATCAGATACTCTGCAGTGTTCTGTGATTTGGTCTTGTAGATGACCATTGACTGTAACACTTTTAAAGGTAGCAGGGTACTTAAAACACTAGGAAAATTATCCTTAATGAATCTCTCCTTACAAATGCAATCAGCTCACTGTCTGTAGAGGATGCCCAAAGAAGCTGCTCATTGTGACTGGTTGTATGTTTAGCTTGGGCCTTCTTCCATTCCATAACCAGGAATGCTAAAATACCGAAGTGAAAATAACTTTATCAGACTATTGAAAGATGGAAGCAACAGGCCCAATGCATGCTAATGTTTAATAAACCCCACTTTATTGTCATTCAGGATGGGAAATAGTATACCCTTAATTGTTCCTGAAAAAGAAAGTCCTGTACTGGCAATAAACTCCCTAGATCTTTCTCCCCTGGTGGAATGTTTTCTTGAGGGACAAGAGATGTGTTTTTAACTGCCCACCTCTTGCTTTGCTTTTTTTGTAACAGTATTTCAGGTCTGATTCCCATGCCTTTTTCATTGTTTCATTACTGAGAGGAAAGAAAATAGACACCCTGGAAGGTCCTTGGAAGATCCATATATTTCATACACTGAATATCTCCTCTGTTCTATTTCAGAATCTGAAAGGAGGTTTCTTAAAATGAGATCTGGATGCTTTTTTTTTTTTAATTTTACATGACAGCTGTTAGAGTGAAAAAGTGTAATATTAATTTCCCATGCTCATTAGACACTCCTCTAATGTCTGTAAGACTGTGTAGCCAGAGTGGACAATCAAGATGTTTGCAACTTGTCCTTCACAGTTCTTGGGAACAAAAGTAGATTATTTGGGGATATATCTCTATTAGGCACTAAGTGCTTGCTGGGATTCATATTCCCTAAATAGCCAAATGCAGGACCTGTGCTGCTGCTTGCTTGAGACCTGCGTGCCCACGAGGGAGCGAGGAGCTGGGTGTGTACACAGGTGCTGTCTTTCCTGGTGGGGGTGCAGTTGATCCATTTGTTGAGAAATGAGGCACACACAGATTCACTGGTCATGGGTGTTGTAAAGGAAGCCAGTTTAGCCTGCTGTTCCCTCCAGTGACTGGAATGCTGGGCTTCTGGTGGTTGTTTGACTATCTGCTGTGCCTTAGTGGGCAGAGGGGCCACTCAGCTAAAGAAATGTGTGAGGGGAGTTAGGAGAACCTTAGAAGTCCAGGAGGTGGAAAAGAGGAAGTGACTGATACATTGGTGCCAATTAAGTGAATTGATTTAATCAGAAAATAATTTTTATTATATCGGAAGCTTATTCCTGGAGTTTTTTTGAGTGCTTATCCATCAAAATTTAGTCTGGGTTTTTTCTTCCTAATAGGATTTGCTCCACAGAATTCTTTAACTTTTATAAAGGCTTTCCAAATATAACATAGGATTTGAGTATTTTTATAGGGATTTGTCTTCTTTAGTTTTGATCAATGCACTGTGAACTTGACTGTGTAGATAGCATCTAGCCCTGGACAGAGAAATATCAGAGTGGTATTTATAGTAAAACTACATTGGCTTGCTCTCTGAAGATGAAGAAAAATTTACCTTTTTTTCCCCACTTTTGCACAACCTGTAAACCCTCTTCTCTATTATGTGCAGTATTTGTAGGTGAATAAAATGTATTTTATTAATTTCTCATCTTAAAACCAAGATTTTAAGATAACTTAGTCCCATTTTTGTCTGCATGATGTCAATATAATCAGGAGCTTCTTTTGTAATTGATAAAGTTGTTGCAGCTCATAAATACCAGTCATTCTATTTTAATTCTTGTTGCTATTCATATATCTCTATTTAGAGTTGTAATTAAAAGTTTAATGGAATAAAAAAGCTCATGTATTTGAGTATTGCTGTTAATAAAACAAATAGTGATTTAGATAATTCCTGGCATTCTGATACATTAAATAGGCTGGATTTCCCCAAGGCATTTTAAACTGTTTGGAGCAGAACCAAATGTGGAACAGTGCTGAGATAGCGATTGTGGCCAGCTTAAAATTCTCGATCCTGTTTTTACTGCAATAAAGGCATATTTACTTGGGGTTGTACTCTAACTTGATTTTCTAAAAGCTAGTATATGCTGTAAAAAGCCTGCCATAATGACCAGATTTGTATTTTTTCTGAAACACAGGATTGTTTAAAAGTTAATAAGGTCTTCGGCACTTCCAGACACAATAAACACATCATGCCTCACTACTGCTTTTCATGTTATAGAATTTGTGCTGCTGTCCATTAAGTTTCATCACTGATCCTTTCTAGGCAGATTTTTTGATAAGGGAGTATGCTTTATGGGCTGAACAAACTTCAGGCATTACCTCAGCTGAGGTTATTTACTTCTGAGAATGGTGTTAAAGGTGACACTATTTCCTAAACGCAGCCTATGCACTTTTGTGTGATCTTGTTCCAAAACAATGATCCATTGACTTCAATACTATGGATTTAAGTTGTTTATGAACTCTTGGAGAGAAGACTGTGGATCAGCTCAGCTCTTTTCAGTTTGGAGCTAAGAAACAAGTTCAATATATCATGCTAAGCAGTTGGAGGAAAAATGTGTCTTGGAATCCTCACCTTTTCTTGAGCTTTAAGTCTCTGGATCATCAGGCTAGTTTCTGGATACATTATTTGAGAACACTTTGCCATTAGCAGAGGGTAAAATCCTTGACAGGCTTTCAAAAGGACAGAAGGCATCCTAATATAATAGATGGGATATAAGAAACTGTAATGTCTATGTGAACATGAAAAAAGATTATATAGATCCACTTGCTCACCATTTAAGTCCACCTTAAGGAATTTCAGAATGGAGGCACAAGGAAGTCAAATGGGTGCAGGATGCATTTGAAACTGCAATTATCTGCCAAGAGTAATGAATGGATATCTTATGAAAACTCAGCAGAACAAAACTATCTGTGAAATTATTTCTTTGTTCCCTGTGAGACTACTTCTGTACCTCATTAGAGAGTGTAAGTGAAAAAGAATGCCCATCATGCTAAAAGGAAATCAAACCTAAACTGGACTATGATTTCAGTTTAATGATAGGTATCATCTGTTTTCACGTTTTGTGCTCATTTAAGTGGAAATGTGCACCTGCTTCAATGATAATAATTGGGAAAAAAACCCCACCAACCAAACAAAAAAAACACCGAAACCCCTTGTTGCGTCTTGTGAAAAATTAATTAGGTGAGCAAATAGTAGAATGTCCATTGGGGCAACTGGTGGCTATGATGAAGATGGAGGTTCACGTCAAGTTCTGCTATTTCCCCATATTTGTTTGTTGTGTTTGTTGGAGAGGACCCATGAGCACCTAGAAAGGCTTGTGTTCCTGGAACACTAAGAAGAAATGAAGTGATTAGGGGTCACTCTAGAAACTCTGAAACAGAATCCTTCTTGTGGCTTTCTGGCAGCTGCTGACAGAAGTTGGCCTATTTAGTCTCTTTCTGGATAGTGATAAAATAGGTTGGGAAGATGAGTGAAATGGAATAAGTTAGAGCTAATGCTCTGTCAGTTTGCTCTAGGACTGGAACCACTTTAAGAGCCTTTGCAGTACAGTGGGTGGGGATTTCTGTCTTCCAAAACAGAAGTTGATGTGCATTTGTAATCCTATGCTGCCCAGTTACTGTTACCTTCTGGAATAAAGCGTTTCAAAGGTTTCAAGCCAATGGGTTGGCTGAGGTAGCGAACACACTCTTTTCTTCCCCTAAATCAGAACATTCCATAACTTCTTCCTGCTTATTAAAGAATTGTTTTATGGCAGTGTGTTTAGTCCTATAAACTAATATTGAAAGCAGCTATCTACTTACTTTTGTGGTCTTGGATGCCTTATGGAAAAGTACTTTCCCTGAGTTTTCAACAGGATTCATAATGCTAAATTCTGGTAGGATAGTGAGCCTACTCTTCACATCATTTAGACGTGGCTTCAGTCATGGTTTGAAGTGTTTGCTAAACTGTACAATTTCTCTGTGTATCTTTTCATGGAACACCAGTATGTTTTGTGGAAGAGCTGACTTTTGCTAGATAAAAAGTTTTTTGGAGTCATGCATGCAGTCCTGTGCGTGAGTGCTGCTTAGAACAATATGGGATGAAATACATTCCATGCTGCCTCTGTATTGGAACTGTGATTTTTAGATCCCTGGGAAGATGCATCTTTTAAATAAGTCCTGTTACTTAAATAAAGATTACATACGGGTAATTACTTAGCCCCTGGCTGGTGCAGCTGATAGGATGGTTCTAAGGAAAAGCAACTTGAAAATGAATTACTTAAGCAAACAAAAAGATCACTGATGAATGGAAGCCAAACAGTTTTGAAATTATTTGCAATGTGGAACTATTTTTGAGTGATTTGTTAGTAGAATATGACTTATACCAAATCCGTGATTCTGAAGACTGATTGATGCTTATTTGGGATGTTGTGAGCATCAAAATATATCAATACACCAAATGCTGTTTTCAGGCTTTTACAGTGTGAACCATTTACTGTTTGAATAACAATTCCTTTGGGTCTTGCATAAAACAAAACCTTTAAGTGTTTTGGAAAATGTTACCCTTTTGAACAAAGCAATTTCCCTTGTCAATGTGAACTGCTGTCCCTGCAGACTTTTCTTTCAATTCCCTATTGGGCTTGTGGCAGGCAGCTAACCTCTTCTGTATTATTTTATCCCATTTTCTGCAATATTGTTCTCTCTGAGCCTTTTTGTCATGGCTTAGTGGCATCAAACTCCTGCTGCGGAAAGCTGGAGTGTGCCAGAGTGTATGCTCTGGCTGTGTGGTATATGATCTTAATGCACATTAGCCTAAATCAATTTGTTTCTGCAACCATTTGACAGCCAAAACCTTAGTCTGCTGGAAATTTCAATTTTTTAAAAAAATTTTTTCTTCAGTTTGTGCACTTTTTTCCTCTAGTCTGTGTCTGTGCTGGGGCTCTTCCAGGCATTCTGTTTGGCTTTAAATAATTGTTGTTAATATCAATTTTATTAAACAGACTCTATAGCACAACTACTTCCATTTTTACTTCTCCAGGGTTGGGTTTACCTACCCGAGGCCCTTGGTTTTTCCTTTTTTTTTCCCGTTGATTTCACCTTATCAATTCTTTCATTACACTTATTTTTGAAATTATTTTTCATTGTTCCCACCCTGCTGCTCTGTCCCCTCAAGCTCCTCTAACAATTCCACAGCACTGTTTTGGTATTGCATGCCACCTTCTGCGATGCACTTTGTGTGGAACCCCCAGGGAAAATGTGGTGACTGAAATATATGTGGGATTTGCAGAAATGCACTTTTTTTTACAAGTTTTATACATAATTTTTGTTCTTGCGGGGCAGCACTTTCTGAAGTTCTTAAGTGATTTAAACTCGTAAGTCCTGAATATGTACTTCAAAAACTTTGAAGTTCCAAGGAAGATGGGAGTTTCTGAGTCGTGTGAGTTTGACTGGCAGCTTTGCAAGTGTGGTCTATGGATCTGGTAATATAAAAGGCAATGATTACACAAAGAGCAATAAAACTTTTCACCACCAGTGTGACTTTGTAGTGTCAGCCAACAGCGTGTTCTTTCAGAATCTCTTTCCTGTTAATTAAATAAGAGCTCTGGGTTTGGTTTTTTTTCAGTGCAGAGAAATACAATCAACTATACCATTATGCCTTGAAAGGGATGACAAAACTGTTTCTCATTCTTATGGAAGCTGTTTTTCAAGTGATTGTACATTTATTTTTATTTTTCAGAAATAAACAACTGAGAGTGCATCTTTTCAAGTTAGTTTGTGCAGGTAGTAAATAGGATTTTCTCTGATCAAGTGAGAAATTTGTGCCAGATATAGAAATGCCTGTTTATTGTAGCAGTACTCCTGTACAGTAATACTTTCTGATTTACAGGCCACAGTACCTAAGACACACATAAAGTATTTGAAATTTTTGTATGTTTTAGCTCTCAGGTTACCAATGTGTGTTGTATTCATCTTGTTTTGAGGGTTTTTTTAATAAATTGCTTAAATAAGGGGGGAGTGAGGGGTGTGGTGTTTTTGAAAGGCGGTAAGATCCCTTCCTCTTTGGACTAATCTGGTTGTTGTATTTGAGCTGATGCTTTCTCTTATGTCTTTTTTGCTAAAAGTCTCTCCCTAACAGCTATTTGTGGTTTGGGTTTTTTGAAATGTGTGTTTCTCCAGTATTTCCTAGATTAAAAATATCTTATAAGAACCCTTGGGAATACTTGTTGCTTTGTTTATTCACTTTATGATTCAGTTTGGCATCAGATGTTCTCAGTTTATTTCTGGGCATTACTAATTTTTGAGAGCATGTCTGGCTAATTTATTCAGGCTTGTAGTGTGGAACTTCTGACTTGAGTAGAATAATTTGTTGAGGAACCAGTTACTGATAAGGGGTTTGATTATTACCACCATGAAGGAAACACCTTCCTAAAATAGCATTCCAGAGAATAATTGCATGTCTAATTTGAGACATGATTAGGATGTAACCTGTAGACAACAAAACTGCTGGTAGTGGCTTCTCTTCTGTGAGTTACATTGGTGTTAGAGTAGCTTGTTCTAGCTCTACTTAATTAACTTTAATTACATATCTATATATGTGTTGAGCATGGTACTGTAACTGATAGCTTTTTTAGTTGTATTTATTGCACGTTTACCATTCATTGTATTGTTTTCATCCTTTTTCGTTTAAAAAAAAGAAAAGGGTTGGCAGCAGAAGAAGGGNCCATCCTTTTTTGTTTAAAAAAAAAAGGGTTGGCAGCAGAAGAAGGATTCTCTTATTATGTTGTCCTGGCTGCTCTGCTGTGAAGGGAGAGATGAGTGATTTTTGAGAGCGACTGAGCCATGAGGCTCGGAGAAGCTTTTAGGGTGGAGGTGGGGCAAGCAGAGAAGGAGAGGAACTGTAAAGCTTGAAGAAACTGAAGGAAACTGTAGGCTGGAAGATTGCTGAAAGGAACAGAGAACTTGCTTGTAGTAGTAGCTCACAAGATAGAAGTTCTTTCAGGGTTCTTGAGGTGAAAGCATGATTCAGCCTTTGAAAGCTTTTGACTTGGATAGCCAAATCAGAGGAAAACACCTGTCCTGCAAGATGATAGGGCCAAAATCTGTTTTTTCAGATCTTCCCATGCAGTGGTTTTGAGTTCTGGGTTCTGTATTAGCTTAGTACTTTTATGCAAGCAATTAGAAATAGAGGGGGGTTTGTTTGTTTATTTTTCTTGTTGCTGTTTGGTTTTGTTCTTTTGGTATACTCACTTCGGTAGACTCACTGATTCGCCCTGGAGGCTCCATCATGAATCTCCATGTACAAACTGGCCAAATATTGTATCAAGACAAGAACAGCAAAAGCAACTTTTGTGGTTGACTCCTTGGAATAGTAGGGTCTAAAAACATACATGAATGTTGATGCAGAGATTGATTTTCTTTTTTAATGTATACTGGTATCATGGACTCTAGTGTCCTCCTGAGACATGTGGAGTCATTGAACTAGCTTCAGTTGCATACGTTTAAATGAGCAATGTGGAAGCTAAGGAAATCACCAAAAAGAAGAATATAAAAGTATTTAGACTGAATAAGGGTCACTCTTGCTTTCCAAATGCTGAAGGTATGCTAATTGTGAGTTAGTTTTATCAAAGTCCTGCTGCAACTGACAAGTTCTGTAGGATTTTCTACTGGTTTAAATTCTTCATTTATTTACAATTCACTCTGTGTGACCGGACACAAATAATGCTGTCTTCACCTTGCTCTCTATTTTTAATGTTTGCTGTTTGCAGAGAAAGCACGTAAGTAATTTCTAGATAACTTTTGTTACAAGCCTTTGCAAACGTACTTTTGCACAAGTATTTCTGAGGTGAGCTTTTTTTTCAACCCCAAAAAAACTCAAAGTCTGTAGGTATGGATGTCACCTGAAAACAGAGGTAGAATATAATGGTTTCACCTGATTTGTTTAAACATACTTATTCTGAGAGACAGTGTCGTTGGTTTCTTTCTGTAGTCTTTACGTCAGGTAAGTTGCCATTTATTTATGTAAAGATTCAAGAAGTTTTCATACCGCTTTGCAAAGAAAAACTACATTAGAAGTAGAATTCCTTCCTGAGGATTCTAAACCAAGATTACAGAAATGAAATAATAGTTTTTCTTTGTTATTGCCTACCATATAATCTGTAAGGTTGTTATACTACTTGTAGCATGTAGGTAGAACAATGCAGTCAGTTCAGTCATAATTTTTTCCATGTGAATAACCCATTGCGTGCTATGACTGGTCTCCATTTGTCATTTGAGTGACAGCACTGTCTTTCTGAGAGCTGAAATGCCTCCCTTTCTATTGTGTTTCATGAACACTTTCACTTGATAAGGGAAACATGAGTTGATGCCAATATTTCAGATAATCAGGAGGCTTTTATTTTCTTCTTTCCTCTCCTTTATGTTGTGAGACAGGAAGATATAAAGAGTATGGTTAAGAACATCAGGTCCAATGGGGATGTGTGTTTTATGACCTGAATTTGCCTCCAAGTACAGTATTAATGCCATGTATGGCAACAGCAACAGTTTCTATTCTTACATTACTTTCACTAGGTTTGCATTGTTGATAAAATTATTTGTTGGTTGCAGATAAAAAGCACTGGATTGTTTGGAACTTTAAATAATACCAGTTCTTTTATTTTCTCTATTCTGAATTCCTGACTATGTGTGCATTCTAATGGATGAATTTCAAGGGTAGGAGAAGGTGTTATTTAAAGCCCAACCTGTCTGCAGAAAGGTCTTTACCAATCTTAAGAAGCTGCTTTTTCCCCTGTGTATTAAAGTTTGTGGGAGTAAAGGTGTTGATTTTACGCTTGTCTTTTTGTCTTGTCTTTTGGGATCTTAAAGATAGCACTACTTTATTTTCTTTCATTTTCTAGAGGTGAAGACAGATAGCTTGTTCTCATAGAACTCAAGAGAAGTTATATACCACTTGGAAAACCTATTTCTGAGCTTTTTTTTTTGTTGTTAATTGGTTCATTTGGTGTGGTTTTAAGGGTCTATGTTTTTGAAATTTTTGCACCACTGCAACCTTCTTTTACTCTTAGAGAAAAATAAAAGCCCTATATACTTTAGCTCAGGATTTAGCTGAAAAGTTGTGAGGTTTTTGTTATTCTGGATTTCTAGAGAAGATAACATATCCTTTTGCATGTCCGTGTAACCCTTTATCAATGCGAGCTAATTTGTCCATTTGCTTTTCTGTGGACTAATTTTAATTACTTACCTGAAAAACAGTTGACTCTTCAGTACTTATATTGGTCCCCTCCCTGGTGTGAGACTTTACATTTGCCTTTGACATTCACAGGCCTTCTGTCAGACCATTTCTTGAGACTGCTGACATCTGTCTGAGCTGTAGCCTAGTGTTGCCCAGCACTGATCCTGGTGGTGATCCCTGAGATGTTCCTGTAGTATCTGGCCACCAGCTGGACTCTGTATGCTGACTGCAACTCTTTTAGCCCAATGGTTTGTACAGTTTCCAACCTGACTTGCATGGTTATCCAATGCACATCTTGCCAGTTTCTCTGTAAGGATTATATGGGACACTCTCAGAAGCCTTGCCAGTTACAAGCAGATGCAGTATTGCTTTTCTCTAGTCCCCAGAGTACACAGTCATATCACAGAGAAGGCATTCAGGTTGGTTAAATACAGTTTGCTCTTTGTAAATCCAAGTGATGTCCATATCATCTTCCTCACTTGCTGCCTTCTCTTGTCAAGTATGAAAAGTTTGGCCTCTCAGTGGCTGATTCCTGAGCTTGGCCTCACTTTGACTGTGGGAAATTTTTGCCATTTCCAATTCTAAGAAAGAAGTGGGTGTAATTCTCCCCCTGCACCTGCTCTTAAGTAAACCTGGCTAGTACCTTCCTAGGATTGCTCCCAAGGCAAGCTCTCTGCAGTTAGACTGTTACTCTGCTTAAGAGATTTGAGACCATATTTGTGACTAATTTTCTTTTGTAGTAGAGAAAAGAGTATCTAACAGTAGAAGTACTACTTTGAGACTCAAAATGTTGGCCAAGTTTCCTCATATGCCAGAAGTTTCTTCTGTTGCAAAGTCAGCTTTGCTTAGCTTCCATGAATTTTCCAGGAAAATGGCTAGTCTTTGAAAGAGTGATGGAAATGAGCAGAGAAAATATTATTCGATTTTCACTTCATTATGCATTTATATTCAGTTTCTAGATTGAGTCTCCTGAAGTTGGCCTAACCTAAAGAAATGTTTTGGGCATAGACAGGTAATAAGATCTCAGGGCAGTGTCTCAGGACTATTCCTTTTAAAAGTAGAGGGGAAACAGGTGTTGTGTTTTCCTTTTGACCTTGGGCAAGGTACCATACTCTCACTGCAACTTGTTTCTCTGCATGTATAATGGACTAATAAAATTTCTCAGCTTTTTGTAAGGGTTCTGGGGATATATCCAGTAAAGATGATAAAATATACACATAGATAGGTTGTAAACCATATGAATACTTTAGATAAATGATAATATAACATTTTTCTATTCAGCTCACCAGAATAGATGGTACAGTGGAAATTTTAGATGCAGTTCTGTGCATGTCTCCTCTACAGGGCTGATAGGGAAATGGGCTCAGCCATCTTCCTTGTGTTGCTGCTAGTGATCATGTGACCAGAGGCTACGCTGATCAACTTGCTGATTTTTACAGAAAATTTACTTAGCTTTCTTCCCAAATGGAATTACTTGCTTTCTTTCAGATAGGTGAACTGATCTAGCAATTATGTTGCTGCAGGGTGAGCCAAATTTGATGAAAGGAGCAGGAATGTGAAAAGAGGAGAGGAGCTGATGAGAAGCCTCCCTTTTGATGGTTGGTATACTCAGGCTGATTGAAATGTGAAGCAATGTGGCATCTTTAGAGATGTGTTTGACTTCTTACAGAGTGTGCTTTGTAGGTCTCTGTTTTTTTCAGGCTAGGAACCTAGATGGCTGTGGCCCAAGGTTGCAGGCTGTTGCAATACACAAAGATATTTGAGGACAGATTACTTCAATTACCTGTTCGTTCCATGTCAGTATCAACATTAGCCATTATGCCATTAGCTTTCATAAAGTAAATTTCTACTTACCCTAATCCAAAGCACTATAGAGAAAATATTTCCCAAAATGACATGTCTAGGCTATTTCTGTAGACCAGCCTACTGGCTTCTGATATAGGGCTCTGACATGCTTGAAAGTTTTTGAATTTACAAGATGTGTCCTCCCTGCCTTGCAGAACTTGGGGCCAGGAGCAAGCTGAAGCATGTCATTGTGTTCTGACAGGTGGAGACTTAACTGTTGTCATATGACGTTTTAGCATTTTGCTAGGGCTCCTTCTTAGGCTTCTTTGTTCTGAGCAAGGCCTTTTGTTTGGTTCAGGGTGAATTTGAGCTCAAAGACAGTCTAGATTCTGGTTTTGAAAGGCAATATTAATATAAACAATTCTTCATAACATCTACTTCAGAGAGCCTTAATATGACTTTATGCAACTTCAGATTTGTTGCCTTCAGTCTTCTAGCACTTTAGCTATTGTTTCCTTTCAGGAAGGGTGAAACTTTGAGGCATGTGTTATTGGACGTTTTTGATTAAACTTGTATTGCTAGTATAAATTCATAATATTACTTAGCAGTCACTTCATTCCCACATAAAGTTCTTCTTATCTGTCTCCTTTGAGGAGTGCACTTATTAAAACACAGGCACACAGGACACACACATTCTGATAACTTTTATAGCATTTATTAGTATCTGCATACTCTGTGTGGCCATAGCTTCTCATGACTAGGAGAGCTTATCCTCACATGTTTGGATAAACAGTGCAAGATGTAATTTCAGAAACTGAAATAAATTAATTATGTCAAGAAGTGTGGATCTGCAGGCACAGTGGATGTTCTAAAAGTTGATTCCATGGTATATGGTCTTCATAATACTAGATGGAAAAGATGATGTAAGCATGAAAAACTGTAAATTAAGCTAGCCCAATGTGCTTGCTCTAACTATGAAGAATAACTTCATGCCACTTCTGTTTTTAAAACCAGTAGACTTTTCCACAAACAGAAAAATCCAGAAACATTTTAATTCTTGTTCTTGATTATGGTTGAGGTAGGAAAAAATCCCCAAACAAAACAAAACAGCTGAACTGTTTGCTATTTTAATGTCAGATTAGGAAAATACTGAACTTAGTCAAGCTCTGCACATGTGTATTTCCTCTGAGAATATACAGTGTAAAATATACTAGTGTTTTTTTCCAGCTATCTTTCATAAAAATACCTGAAGAAGAATGTCATAAGGAAAAACTAGGAAACTCAAATCAGGGAGGAAAGAAGCTCAAGTCAGTTTTGGGGGAAAAAGGCTCCTGCAGGGAAACTCATTGCTTTGCCTTCGTGGAATGGCTGAGAATCGGAAGGTACCTCTGGAGGTTGCCTCTTCCAACCCCTACGCTTGAGGAGAAACGCCTAGAGCAGGCTGATCAGGACCATGTCCAGACGACTTTGGATTATCTCCAAGGATGGAGACTCCTTAACCTCTTTGGGCACCCTGTGCTAGTGCTCAGTCACCCTCACATTCAAACAGCATTTCCTGATGTTCAGACAGAACATGCTGTGTTTATTTGTGCCAATTGACTCTTGGCTCATCACCAGACACCAGCGATCAGTCTGTCTCCATTGTCTTTACATCTTCTCCTGTTCAGACTTCTGTATGTACTGATGAACTCCCTTAACCATCTTCATGGCCCTTTGCTTGACTCTCTCCAGTAGCTCCATATTCTGTTGTACTGGGGAGCCCAGGATTGGACACAGGACTGCAGCTGTGGACTCACCAGGCCTGAGTAGAGGGGGAAAGATCACCTCTCTTGACCTGCTGACAGTGCTGCTTCTGTTGTAGCCCAGGATACCATTGGTCTTGTTTGTCACAAGGGCGCATTGATGGGTCATGTTCCACCTGGTGTCTGCCAGGATCCCCAGGGCCTCTTCTGCAAAGCTGCCTTCCAGATGGCTGCCCCCAGCACGTACTGATAGATGTACTGCTGGGGTTGTTCCTCTCCGGGTGCAGGAATTTGCATTTCCTTTTGTTGAACTTCGTGAAGTTTCTGTTGACCCATTTCTTCTGGCTCTCAAGGTTCCTTTGGGTAGCAGCACAACCCTCAGGAGTATCAGCCACTCCTTCCAGTTGTGTATCATCTGCACTCTTGCTGAAGGCATGCTCTGCCCCATCATCCAGACCACCACACTCTGGGCCTGGCCCTTCAGACAGTTTTCAACCCACATCACTGTCTGCTCATCCAGCGCATATTTCATCAGATTCCCTGTGAAGATCTTACAGGAGACTGTGAAAGATCAAGTACCAAACCATGTTTATTGTTGAACAAATCTATACCATGGAAACAAATTACCAGCTCATTTCATTTTTCTCTAGTAATTGGAGACCAACAGGCGGTCTTGAGAAATAGTTATTGAAACATTCAGTTACATTTCTTTGTAACTTTATAAAATACTTTGTTTTCATTAAATTGTAACTTACATATGCAAACAATGTGGCACAGAGACCTATTAGCCCTTGCACTGATAAAAGATCAGTTAACAAAAATATATGTAATAGGTATATTTTCTGAGAATGTAAAGGTTGTTTTGCTGGGAAATAGAAAATAGGAAAAATGATGTAATAAGATAATGTATATACTTTCTGTCAACTTTTACAGTCGTATATGTTTTATAATTGGATCACTGGAAGCATGCCCATGAAATATGTCCCCCTTTTAAGTAAATCATAAAAAACAAGGCTCAATGGAAGATTAAGAGTCACACAGTCCATCCTTATGCCTCTGGACAGCATTAGCTATTACTAAGGGTAATACTGAATGATGGATGAAATTATGTTTTAATCATCAGGTTAAAGACTTAATATAGTGGTTTCTGGTAAGAAAATATATAGAACTTAGTATTTTTGCATTTTTGCTGATCAGAGTTATGACCCATGTATCTAATCTTTTTCATTACATTTCATATAAAAATGGTGAAATTATGTTATTTGCTTACAAAATTATGAACTTCCTGTGGATTATTAATACATTATTACTTCTTTATGCTTGGTTTTACTGTTTTATCTTGAAATAAGCTGAAGATTTTCAGTTCAAAGAAGCTTCTGCCTCTTGCATGCAGCCTGCAGTACAATTAAATTTGGATTTTGAAAGAAAGCAGGTGTGCAAATTGCTTCTCAGGACATAAAGTAAGCTCATTCTTACTGTTAATGTGTTTTTCTTTTGCCTTGCCTTATATTCCAGTCTGCCCATACCTGCTTATTTTTCTAGGACATAATCCAGAGCCATTGAAAACTCTGCTAATTCCAATGAACTTGGGATCAAGGCCTTAAAATTCTCAATTTTAAACTCTGCGGGAAGAGATGTTGATGGCTTATATAGTGCTTATTACTGTGAAGCCCTTGTCTTGAGGACTTTAGGCTGTGTTTCATTTTTCAGATTGTGTTCAGCACAGATACTGACTTACTCTTTAGCTTGGCATAGTTTGAAATAGAGTCCTTTTCTTTACAAGTGTGTTGTATTACAGTTAGGGGTTGGGATTTTGAGAGTGGTGTGTTTTTCGCTTATATTAATTTGTTTGTTTGGGGTTTTTTTTTGGTTGATGGATGCACTCCTATTCTTCAGAGAGATAATTCTGTTTATTCAGTTTTTTAGAAAATCTGAGTCCTTGGGTCAATATTTTTCAGTAAGATGGGTGCTGAAAAAGCAACTTGGTAAAAATGTATTTTTATCAATCAGCAGCTGTAGTTTTTGTCCAAGTAAGACAAAGACTAGGTAAAAATGTATGAGCACAATAATGCATAGAATGATTGACTGTCTTGAATTACAGACAGCAATGGGTATGCCTTACTTACAAAGTGTAGCAGACAACACCTATTTTATGTTCATGCTTGTAAAACTTCTATTACAGAAAGATTGGGTTTTCATTTTTGTTGCTATTCCATTTTTGGTTTGATTTTTTTCCTTGAAGAGTAGTGATTTGTTTCATACCTCTGTGCAACACATATGCAGGTTAAAACAAAAACCAACCATTCTTGTCTCATTTGGTAATGCCATCAGACTGCTTCGGGTTACAAGATTCCAGGATTCCTTATTTTCCCCCCACCTCTTTTAAGGCTACAATTTTCCTTTTTTTTTTTTTTTTTAAATGCATATTAAATATATTTGTGCATAATACAGTCTTTTACATTGCTACAGATTTGGCCATGTTGTGGTAGATGTCCAGAGGATAATGTTAGAAATATATGTAGATAAGTATGAAAACCATGCCTTAATTTTGGATAGAAGGAGAATCTGAACAATTTCAGATGATTCACTTTATCTTCACAGTAAGAAAAGCCCCTTGGCTCAGGAGACTGTAATAGCCACTTTACATAAAATTTAGCATGTGTTCACTGATTGGAAAATGTGAATTGTATCTTTGGAGCATCTGCCTTTTCTGGTGAAACTGTTTTGTGATTTTTATCCAGCTGCAAAAATTGTTTTGGTTCAATATCAGCAGTAAACATGTGTTGAACAGACTGCAAGTTTGAAGACACGTAGGAATCTATCATCAGTTTTGCAGTTCTGGTTGCAGTGAAGATGGAGAGACTTGGCTATGGGGATACCTTTTGAATGCATTCAGAGATTTGAACTGGCTTCACAGGTCATAGGGACAAAGCTGGACAGGTTCCAGGTTCACTGGGTGACACAACATTAGTTTATGGACATATATATCCTAATCCCACAGAAATTAAATTGTGTGAATGCCTGTAGAGAAAGTTGGGCGTCACCTTTATACCTTTAACAGCATATTTTGTATTAATGTGGATTAGTGTTCTGTACCGAGATTAGGTGTGCAGTATGTTGTGCAAATGCAGCGAGAGGCAGGCCTTGTCAGGAAGGCTGAGAAAAAGGCAGAGAATGGAAATTTGTCTCAGTTTGTTGGTTTGGGATTTAAATTAGTTCTCTAATTTGTAGATTAATGTCCTAGCCACTATATTTCACTTTTGGGCTTGTCTTTCTTTACTGCAGGTGTCACCTAATAGAAGCTTTTGAGTATTACTTGCACTCACGTGTGGGTTGAATCCAGGTTTCACTCTGTGAAACAAACTGAAGTGGAGATTATGGTGACTGTCCCAGAAGACTATTGTAGAAGGAGTTAGTAATCTGCATGATGTCCAATCCAGATGTATGCCTCCCTGTCACGAGTACAGGTGGCTGCTAGCTACTTGAGGTGTGTATTTAATCAGTGTGCAACTATTATATGTAGCTGTTCCCAGGAGCTCTTTGTTTATTAATGAGAAAAGAATAACAGGGTCTCCCACTGGGGTGCTCTTCAAAGTTAAATCCTTATTCCAGACTTGATTGCTTTCAGTGAGAGCTGAATCTGTGTTGTAAGCCCGACCCTGTGCAAATGAACATAAAATTGTTGTACCTCTGTCTCCAAGGTGAAGATGAGTGCATTGTGCCTTGTCCTGACCAGAGAGCCATTCAGTGTTGTATAAACTTGGGATTCCAAGCATCAGAAGAGACTTCAGATTTTTTATAACTTGATGAAACTTTGTTTCCCCCGTATATTAATAAATACTTACCTGTCTTGAAAATGTTTGTTCCCTGCTTCTTGGGATCCAGTGTAAGACAAGAATAGTTAGGAGACTTGTATATTTACAAATGTATACTCTTGAAGTGATCTAAAATTCTAATTAAGATATACCCATCATTTAGCCAAAAAATGAATTCTTCAGGAAAACAAAGTAGGGTTTACATTTGCATAATATATCTAACAATTTCACTTCATGGGTGGGAATCTCTGATCCTTGGATTGAGGGGGATCTGGGTTTGGTTTTTTCTATACAAATATATTCAATTTTCTTCTTAAATCAGGACTGAATTAGCTGGAGATTCTCCTGTTTTCAGAGGGCTCAAAAAAGTTTTGAAAACAGCCTACTGAAAAGTGATCAGAAGAGATTTCCAGGGGGAGAATGTCCAAGTATAACTTTCTTTTCTGAGAGACTGGTTTTCATTAAGTAATGAACTACCTTGTTTTGAGAGAAAGACAGAGATAGAATATAAAAGTTGTGTCAACAATTCCCTTCAGATATTAAGAGATCAAAATATAATCCAAATGTAATTAATTTAATTGTAAAGACAGAACAAAGGAAAAATTCAAATATTTAGATCTGTGGAAAGAAATTTGCAGCTCAGGCTAGTCTGATTCATGGTTTTTAATAGTTCCTGTAAACTCTGTGGACACGCTGTGGTTTTGTCTCCAATAAGTGGTCAAATTATTTATAGTAGATTCAAAGATGATACTATCTTAAGGAAATTTATATATACAGGAAGCTTTTTGCTGGCAACAGTAAGGTTATGTGTAATTCTTGTAAGTAGTGAAAATACTTATGTTTCCCTCTCTCTCCCCCACAAAAAAGACTTACCAAAGTAGAAAGTGTAATATTTTGCAAATAATTTGTCTTTATGCTCAGAGGGGATTTTCCTGTTCCTGAATTTTGAAATACAATCATTCTTAACAGTAGTATTAAACTGCCTCTTCAGGAATGCACGAGAGGTATAGGTCAATAGTGGAAAACAGCAGTGCTGTGATTTAGTTGCAAAATTTCAGAGAGACGAGTTGGCCATTGCTCTGCAGTTTTGTGTATCGCCTGGGAAATCATGTAATGAGTGGTTTGCAGGGAAGCAAATAGCATCAAGGCTTCTTTAATAGGGGAGGTGTGTCTGTGTATTGGTTTTGTCATCTGAAGAGACATTTCCCAAAAGAAGAAAGGGAGAGATTAAGACATTATTTTGCAATGTGTGGCATTCTATATATTCCTCAGTCCTTAGTTTTTCAAAAATGATTTTTGTTTTCCTGGCAGGTCACTCTCAATCTCACCAATGCCATATTTTTCACTTGTGTAAACAATTGGAAGGCAACAACAAGTGAAACACAGCTGAAACTACTGAGACTGTATATGCACTATGGCAGCAAAGAATTTGGCCAGGAAGAATACCTAGGCCTTGATTACCTCTAGATGCCATAAAACTATTAGATGATTAAGCCATTAATGAACTTAAGCTGCGCCTTCAGTTCTGCTTGACCGGTAATAAGTTCATTAATTTACTCATTAGCCAGCATTAAATTTCTGAGCAGTAGCTTTCAGATGCACAGCAAAAATGTGGGTATTAATTTAAATTACTATAAATGCATATTATTCCTTTCTTCCTCTACCACTGCAGTATAATGACTGTATGCACGAGGTACAGTATATTCTTGTTCTGTCTCATGCTTCACTGTAAAGTGTTTTTAAGTTTGCTACTCAACAACTGTTCCACTGTCCAGTCACTTCTGCTAGCCTGAGAAACACAGCCTTACAGGCAATGATCACCTTTCATCTGAAAGATGTGTTCGGAGAAGCCAAGCAGCCTTTATTTTGGCTTTGAGTTTTTTGCTACCTTATTGATTGATCACTTTTCTTTCTCACTTTTCTTTCCTAACGGTAGCTATTATGCCATCCTACCACTGATGCCAGGCAAGCACTAGAAACATTCATTTGAGAAGCAAGCAATTCTTTGGCTATACAGGGCAAGGCTGAGAATGTTCATGTATTAAGTTTTATCTGATTTAATAATTTAATTCTCCATAGTGTCTTTTGAGTTACATCAACTCCATCTATGGTGGGTTTAGGCAGATTGCAACATTCTCTCTCCTGTTAAAACCCATCTAACATGAAGTTGTCCATGTCATGCACGGATTGCTCTCTTTTTCCTGTTGCCTGTTGTGACAGCCAACTTTGTTGCAAAATGGTTGCACTGTAAAGTGCTCCCTTGCTCCTCAGACTGAGTAGGAAAGTAGGTGGGAAAGAAGTTGGGTTGGGATACACCTGCGACTGCTTACTTGGCAATAAAAACTGTAGGTAGAAGAAGGAGGGTGTGCATGTGTATGTGAGAGTACCTTCCATGGTGGCCATGGCTTGAGGAGTATCTGTGCATCAGTCTGCTTGTGGGAGGTGGTGCGTGATTTCCTTTGAGTCACTTGCTGGTTTGGGGGTGGTGTGTCCCCTTTTCCTGTCACCTGTTAAGCTGTCTTTATTTGATCCACAAGTTTCCTTGCTTTGGTCTTCCTTTTCTCTCCTGTGTACCACTGAGAGTGGGGGAGTGAGTGAGCAGTGGTATGCGTGTTGATCTTCTGACCAGGGTCATCCCACCACAGTAGCTGATGTAAGTAAAAGCCCTTTGCAGACCTGTGGTTAGAGCAGTGTTGCTCCCCAGGCACCTGTGTTGTGTACTCCTTAGGTCAAAAGTAGCTGTGCAACAGCAGATTGTCACTGGTGTGTGTCTTTACTTTGAAGATTTTGGCCATTGGACTGGCAGTTCTGTCTCCAGAGTGAGACATCAGTCTCCAGAGTGAAATAACCTATTCTTTCTCAGCAGCTGCCTTTGTTTTAAAAACATGGGTTTTTAGAGTTTATTGTAAGACTCTCAAATTCACTTTTGCATAGGTAGGAGCCTCTTATCACTCAGGGCAAGGAATAATCTGTCTTGTCATCCTTTGTGAAATGGACTGTTTTTAAGCTTGGTAAAATGAGTGAAGGACTTTTTCTGTTGATCTCACTGTATCTGGCCACGATTAGTTGAAGGGTAAAACCCCAGCTGCACTCTTCCTTTGTCTTTTAAGGAAACAGTCCATACCTTAAATCAGTTTTCTCCTTTTTTCAACATGGAGAGTATTTTGGTTAAAGAATTTGGTTCAGAAGCTTGTGGAGTTTTTTGAGAAGCTGTTCAAAGACCTTGCCACTAAAATCAGCTCTTCCATATTCTTCTTTCTTGTATTCTTAGCTTCAAGTGGGCCAGATTGTCATCTGCTGCTATGACCAGTTTTTCAAATGATCTGTTATTTCCAGAGATTGTTTCTGTTCAGCTGTCTGACCACTTGCTGTGTCTTTTCACGAAATCCTATCAGGTAAAGGGGATACTGAGCTTGCATATGTCTTTCAGCACTGTGCAGGTCCATTTTTTGCTCAGCTTGTGCTGGAGATACATATTGTGTACACCTACACTTCTCAAGTTTTCACAAATGTGTAGCAGTCATTTGCCTGCTTGATTTCTAGCTCATGACTCTTCATTTGGAAGTGGGTTTAATCAGCATCACCTGCTTCACAGTGTCTGGTACCTGAACAAGTGCTGGTGCTGTTTGGATACTTTTCATTTCTTTCTTAAGATATCTCCCTTCCCTGAGAACCACTTGTGGAGACTCATGCGTTGATTTTTAAAGTAGGTTATAGCTGTTGTTGAGCATTTTACACTGGAATAGTTTGGCACTCTCCTGGCCCTGTTGCTTGGGATTGTGCCACCATGTCTGACAGGTAGTGTGTCACACAGGAATGTGAGCCTTAGATATCCAATGCCTTTCTGAGCATTTTCTTGCCTATATGACTTTGCAGTAGTACTCTGCTGAGCCTCTGTATTTCATCTGGAGTTTTCCGGAGCCATCCCTCTCTAGCATCTGTGTGTCAGGCAGCAGCCTTCTGAGGACAGTTTTGGAGGGGCATCATGATAAAGGAAGTCAAACAGATGTAGTTCACCCTTATTTATAGTAACCCTGAGGTCACACCAAGCCCTGAAAATCTCCTTTGGGGCTGCTCCATTTCTCCACTTTTGTATTTGACTATTTTCAACTTAGTTGTAGCACCTTTGATCTTTCTGACATTTCTTTCCTCTTCTACGAAAGTTTGAGACTGGCATTAGGCAGAGCACTGCAGCAGAATGAAATGTCTTTTATAATCTAGTAAAATTATATGAAGTATGATTTCACATGGAAACAAAAGGGAATTACATCAACACAGCTAATGTTGTTACGTAGGAGGCCGAATACTGATGGGCTGTTTTTAGTGTATGCATTAGGTAGGCTCTTGCCGTTAAACCCCTGCCTCGTTAAGCACTCGGCAGCACATGCCGTGTCCATCGTGGCTCAGCCCGATCGCGTTACTTCAAGCGTTCGCTGCCGGGCGCCGCTGCGGGCCCGCGCCCTCGCGTCCCGGGGCTCCCGGCGCGGGGCTGCACCGCCCCCTGGTGGCCGCGGGGGGAGGTGCCGCCAGAGCAACGCCGCGGCGGCGGCGGCCGCCCGTGTCCGCTCCTGCTTGCTTCCCACCGGGAATACGGGCAAGGGTTTCCTCAGCCGTGGAGGTTACTGCGGGAAATACTGTCCTGGCAACCATATTTCTCAGTGACCGAAAGGAATTGTTTGCTGAGTTATACTGATTGAACTCAGTATTTAAAGTCTGTATCCGATCTTAACTAACAATGAAAAGAGGCAATTTTTAGTTTTCTTTCGCCTAAAACAATAAGACCATACTCTTCGTATTTGGCTTTTTTTAAAGAAACGCCTCTTTAGTTCGTTTGTGGTGGAAGGATGCTGCAAACTTGCAAGATAGTGGTCTCCGATGAGTGCTCAAAATATGATAGACCCTAAACTTCTTTAAATGTGACTCCTTTAACATCTGCTTTTTGCTTTAGGATATGATTACAGTGTTTGCTAAATTCAGTGGTTAGAGCAAGAAATGCTGTGCTGCACTGAGTAGTTTGGCTGCAGCATGCATAGAAACAGTGGCATCGCCCTGTTGCCTTTTGATGACAGGAAGTAGAAGTTCCCCACCCTCTGCATCTCCCTCCTATGCCTCTCCTATCCCAGCCAACTCTCGGGAGTGCTGAAGAGGCTCTTATAGCCCACCTGACTGCTCCAAGTGGACGAGTGATGGGAGACAGAGTATCTGTGCAGCATTCTTGGGACCCATGCGGAGAGAGGATCTGTTAACACTGTTTTCTTTTATGAGGTGAAAGCCGGGATTCATGTGCATGTGAGAGAGAGACATGGATTCAGCTCCGTTGTGAAGCTGATACCTGTCCATGCTGTTCAGGCAATACAGAGGCCTAGGTCTACACACAGCTTAAGCTGGGGGGGGTCCAGACTGCAACCCCTTGGAACAGTGGCTGGCAGAAACAGAATCTGGGTACTGTTGTTATTGTTTCTCAGCGCTTGGAGATTTTCTTGGCTGCTGAATCAGTGTAAAAATAGGAAGACTTGTTCCAGGCAGCTGGACTCTGGGAGGCAGCACTCATATGTTTTTTCAGCTGCATCTGATAGATAAGGAGGCTTTATATTTCTCTCTCTGTTGTTGTGTTTTTGGTTTTTTTTTTGCAATTGTTCTTACCTTTAACTCACACACTCAGCTCATCCTTCCTCTGTGTATTGACACTGCCCATTTAAATAGCTGACACCTGCTCCAGTTATGATCTCTGAGCTGGCAGATCAGTTTAGGGCTGGGTAATGCTAAACATTCGGGGCCATGTTTCAATCTTTGGCTACTGCTTGGGTAGAGTTTTAGTTGGTAAGTAACCTCTTCTATTCTGTACATGCTGTACCGGTTTCATAAGATCTGAATGTATTTCTACTGATTAGGAATTGCATTCCTACTGGTGTGAGGTCCAAATCTGTACAAGCAGAATTTTGCATAAAAGGTTTCTTTCCTGCAAGGCCAGTAGAACATCTTAATCCTCTTTTTGCTTCTGAACAGTATTTGAAGTATTTGGGGCTGTGCTTTTATAAGTCCCCTTGAAGAACAGGATTTTACCACTGGAAAGTGTCATTTACATTAATATTTAAATTGTATGATTGAGGGGTTTCAGGATGTAGCTTACACCTGAGGTTTTGGTAAAGCTTCTTGCAAGGTGGAACACTGCTATCTTTGTGGAAGAGTAACAGACTACGTGGCGATGTCTTTGATTTTTGGTGTTGTTGGGATTTGTGCTAGCTATTTATTTGTAGATCCAGCAGGTCTTGAAGATGGACCAGATTGAGGTACCATGGTGTTCTGCCCCTTTCTTTCTGCACCCTGCCCCCTCCCAGCTCTCTTCTTCCCTCTTTCTACTTTCTCTCTCTTTCTTTCTAACGACTTATTTTTTTCCTGCAAATTCTGTCTCTTTTCCATGTTGCTAATGAAACTGATGAACAAAGAAGAGCTAATACTGGCATTTATAGTTGTGCCATTTGACTTTGGAGTTCCTGTTCTGGTTACATTTTTGAAGGAATTGAGTATTTTTGTGTTTCTCAGCATGTGGAAAGGTGACTTTTTAGCCCATAGAATTACAGCACTTTACCAATTTACACTCAGAGTGCACTTTAGACATATTTCTTCATAGCAAAAAAATCAAAGTCTTTTATTGATAAAATTCATGTTTTGTCTAGGTGTCTTTGAGGGTTTTTGTCTTTTGGTTTCTTGACTTTTAGAATTCCTGCAGACATATGTAATCTTGTTTATCTTCATTCTGTGATGTCAAATAATATGGCATGGTTTTGTCTTATTACTTATCAAGCTGTGATTTATTTTTATCTATTTACAGCAAACTGCTCGTAGATACTTCAATTTTTACAACTTATGGGGAGAGAAGGTGCTTCATAATGCTCAGGACAATTTGGACAGACTTACAGAGTGCCCCAAGAGAGCCATAATTGCATGTTCCTGAGCCTTTGTGGCATCTTAAGCAAATCCAAAATGACTCAACAGTTCTGCATTTAAATTTATTAGAATTTTTCATTTAATGAAAAAGTTATTTTTTAAATCTTCTCTTCAGGCACCAATGAAATGCCAAAATAAAATAAATTCTATCAGTGCAAAAATTAACTTCTTTAATCAGTTGCTTTATGTTTGGTACCACTTGATACAACTGTTCAATTGTTGCAGATGGAGGGCTCTAGTTTACATACTGCAAAGAACACATGTGAAATAACTTGTATTGCCAGATCTAATCTATTTGCATCACAAAAAATAGATTACTTTGAATTCAACTTCAGTTTTTTGACTTTGTGATGCATTCCTTGATCATTTAGAGCATTCAAGGGCATCCTTATGTCATTACTTAAGAAAAGCTGTCTAAATAAGTGTTTCAGCTATGTGGCCTGCTAACTACATTTCTACAGGGGCCTAAAGAATGTTATCAGATACCTCTGACAGCTTTGTTTTTATTTTTGAAATATCCTCTGAAGAATGGGGCCCAAGTTGATCTGCTGAGATGGTTAAAGTCTGGCAATAGGGTTGTAGCCAGTCAGCAAGGATTAAACTGAGGGTTTTAACTCAAACTTGGGAGGAAGATGGTTT
The DNA here is from genome assembly GCA_013400975.1 of Atrichornis clamosus. Taxonomy (NCBI): domain Eukaryota; kingdom Metazoa; phylum Chordata; class Aves; order Passeriformes; family Menuridae; genus Atrichornis; species Atrichornis clamosus. The sequence continues at coordinate 191,466 of WBMZ01014864.1, forward strand.
CCTCATAAAAAGGAGACATTCTGGACCTGTCCAGAAAATTTAATCTTCCATTGCTTGTGTATCCTTTAAGAATTGAAAGAAAAAAATAAATAAAGAAAGAATTTCACCTAAAGTTTTATGTAGATGTAGAAGTTGAAGTTTGTATTTAAACTTTTGCAGTTATTTCAGTACATAACTCTTTCCCTTGGTGGGCACTACTTTTCCTGTGTGTGAGTTGCAATGAGTTCAAAGTAAATGGAAGAGGTGACTTTCTTTTGAAACAAATGGGCTAATGCTGAAGTAAGTTAGTCAACTTGAATATTTTTTTCCTGCCTGCATGATAGGATGTGTTTTGTATGGAAATGTCTTTTAGTTGAATTTAGGATATGGTATTTGTGCTTGAATTTGGGTGATGTATGTTTTAATTGTGCAAAGACCATGTCAAAATTCATTCTGAAATTTGTATGCATTCAATAATTGAATTACTTTTCAGTAAAAAATGGAAGTATTCTGGCTTCATTGACTGAAAGGCAGAGTTTAAAATTATTTGCATGTATGCATAGGGCCATACCACCCTGTCCCATACACATTTTGTGTAGAAACATACAGGAGCAAGACTTGGCTGCACGTCTTTGTATTTGGCATCTGGTCGCTATCATAGCAGATCTCTTTGTGAGTATAAGGGTTTAATACATTTCAAGGATTACAGGAAAGGTTTGTGTAGACTAGTAAGATGGATGAAAACTTTCTGATGGAAAAGTTTTTATTTCTAAGAAGAGCAAGTCCTCTGTAGCCTGATTGCAATTGAATTGTTTCACAGAATTGTCTGTTGTGTCTCAATGATATCATGCGTGGAAGCTCTCTGATGGGAATCCCATTAGCAGTCTGACTAATACAACTATACGACTTGTTTGTGGTCACTGCCAGAGTTCTGGGGTGGCACTGGGCACTTACCAATCGATACATCTTCTGCTCCTTGTGAGCTTCTGATGTTGCTCAAGACAAAGAATCTGTGGACTTCGTCTGTAGCTTTCTGGTCAAACAATGAAACCAGTGCTCTCTACTGATTTTCTTTGCCCTGTAAGATATCTCGTATACTGTTGTTCATTTTTCTTCCTGAAATTTTGTCTCTCTTCATTTCATGGAACCTGGTTTGCTTATTTTTTCCCCTTTTACCTTCTTAATCACCCTTTCAATGCCTCTTTCCACTCCATCTTGCTGTACTTCTTAGGGGTTGAACTATGGTCCTTTTATTTACATCTGGAAATCTCATCTGTAAATACCAGTCAAATTCATGTTTGCCATGATGGCTTGCAAATTAATTTCTTTAACTCTGGCTGAAGAAGTAAGATCTGGAATAAAGAGAGCCCCTTGTGGCTATTCAGCTAGTTATCAACAGGTCAACATGGCTAAAACAGACCTTCTGCAGACTACCCTCCTGCTGTTTTCTTGTCATTCTGGAAAACAATCTAATCATAATGTTCATAATGTGTGTCATTTATTGCTTTGTTCTTTCTCTGAGTTCAGAAACAACATTGTCAGTGTTATTGGAGATTAAAACTTATTTTTTAATGTAATTTCTTGAAATAAATTCACTACTGTTTCAACAAACATTCAAAACTTCCTTCCAGCTCTTCTTCAGTTAAATGGGCTTGCCAGTTAGTCCAGTATCCTTTTAATTGCATTTTTCAGGTCAATCCTGTGCTTTCATACCCATTCAGATTCAGTGAAAATCATTGTTGTATCTGGTTGCAAACAAAATAGAAGAAAGCTGCAAGCATCTCTTCTGAATTCACTTTCCCACCTTGCACAGAGCATGGTCTTAACTTTTCTAGATCTTTATAAACTCTTGGTTACTGCAGAAGCATCACTCCATCCTCTCTCATTATCCATTAAAATTTCAGGCTCAGTCTTGTGCTCTTGCAGTACAATAATATGCTTTCTTCTTGAGAGCATTTCCAAGGTAGTTTCCTGTTTTGGTTTGAGCCTGGCCAGAGGCCAGGAACTACCCAGGCTCGCTGACTCCCCCCTCTTGCAGCCAGACAGAGGAGAGGAAAAAAAATGCAAAGCGTCCACAAGGTTTGTGATTAAGAACTCGAGAGAAACCACAGGCAAACAGACAAACTACTTGAAGATATGAAACTAAATTTATTATACTAAGACTAACAAACAAGAAAAAAAATTGAGAAGCAATATGAGCTGTGGAAAAAACACCTTCTTCCCCCCCTCACTTCCCCTCCTTTCACCCTCCCTGCTTCCCTCCTACCCAAACGACATAGGGAGACAGAGAATTAGGGGGTTTTTTAAGATTAGGTCAGGTCTTCATAATTCTGGGATTGGAGTCTTCCCCTGCTGGATGGTGGGGGCCTCTCTGGAAGGCAAGGCCATTCTTCAGGAACCACTCCCCTCCAAAAGGTCTGTCTCACAAGCAGTCTTCTGCTAACTGCTGCAATATCAGTCCACCCCACGGGCAACAGCTGCCCGCAAACTGCTGCGGCGTGGGTCACTCTTCCACAGGCTGCAGTCTTTTTAAGCATCCCCCTGCTCCAACGTCTGCAAAGGAGGTCTCTGCATGCCTGTAATTCCACAGGCTGCAGTCCTTTAAGCACCCCTCTGCTCCAACGTTTGCAAGTGGGTCTCTACACACCCATGGTCCTCCATGCGCTGCAAGGGGGACATCCCATCTCACCATGGCCTCACCACCAGCTGCAGAGGAATCTCGGCTCTCGCCCTGCTCTATCTTCTTCCGACCTGGCCTGGGTGCTTCTCCACGTGGTGTTCTTCAGCCCATATCCTCCTCCTCCCTGGCTGCAATTAAAGCTGTGCAATCAGGATTGTTTTGAGTTCTTTCTTAAATCTGTTATCACAAAGGCGTTACCACTTCTAATTGGCCTGCGGCATGTCCATCTTTGCAGCCAGCCAGGCATTGGCCCTGCAAGACATGGTGGTGGGGCTTCTAGCAGCTTCTCACAGAGGCCACCCCTGCAGCCCCTCCACTGCCAAAAACCAGGTCTTGCAAAACCACGACATCTCCATAGCCCCCTGATAAACCTTTGCTTAAAATTCCTTTATTGTGATGCCCCAAAAGCTTGGGAATTGTCAGGTTGCTGGTTGTTATTCTAAGTACCTGTTAAACTAGCCGGTAATATCTGACTTTGTTCCTTTTGCCTCCTTCTGTGTCATCTCTTACTGTGTTATTTGATAGCAAGGCCCATGGAGTCAGGACTGACTTTGTTAGTTATTGAGTCAGTGGCTTTTGGGGGGTTTTGTTTGTTTGTTTGCTTGCTTCATTTTTGTTTGGTTTGGTTTGGTTTTTTATTTTATTGTATCACAGAAAGCACAGCAGCATCCTGGGTTGTCATTGAGAACATTAAGGTGGTTATAATATTAACTACGTAATTAATCATAGTTGTAACATTGCAGGGAAATTTGCTGTGGTGTATGTTCTTGAGAGGGGAAGTGATAGTAGAAGTGCCAGTTGATCATTTCATCCCTTTGGAACTTACCACCTTGTCTTCACTAGGGAAAAAAGTGGTAAAAAAAAAAAAAAAGAAAAGCCAACCAAGAGCAACTACATTGCAAATAAAAGATGCTCTTAGCTAATCTGAAGGGGCAGTTGGCTGCCTCACAAAAACACTGTGTGTTTTGGCAGTTAGGAGCTTTGGCTTAGGAAGATCCATGTTTGGAATAACAGGGTGTGTTGCAAGTCAAAATTCAGGTATCTTGGCTGCGATGTATGCGTAAGCTGGCATGATGCCTTTCTGCACTGTGCCTAGCTGTAGCAAATGCCAAAGTCCCTTGTGAACAATATATGAATCTCATTTTGAAAAAAAAAAAAAAAAAAAAAGAGGAGGAGGGAAGAGGGAGCCAGGATTTATTTTAACATTTAGTGGATATAAAAAACAAGTATCAAGAAGCAAAACATTTCCATGAAGCATTCACTGTGGAAATTCTGCAACTTCTTGTTGCAAACCTCTTTATCACTTGGATTGGCTGATTTCCAGAGCATCAAGGCTAGGAATTGAGGGACTGAAATATAATCAGTGGTGATACATTTTAACCACATAAAACATTCTCTGCCTCCAAAGCCTCCGGTGTCTCTAGTAAGCAGTGCAACAGCAACAGCTCCTTGCTGCTGAACTCCAGAGACGGGGAAAATACCGGATCAGGATGGTAAGAGGCTCTTTACATTTCACCAGATCTAGATTATTACTCTGAAAAGAATGTTTAAAAGATGATGATGAAATTAGTATTTAAAACAAACAAAAGGAGTATGTAAGATACAAAGGAATTATCAGTGTTTTTCTGCAAGAGATCAGCAATGCAAGTTGGTGACAAATATATCTGGCACTGAACATGTTGTGCAGCTTATATAAAATTTTTTAAAATTGGGAAACACTGCTGACTAGAATTTGATGTAAATTATAAGTCTGTCTACTTGGCTTATTTCAGAAGGAGAGCTGTATGGGCTTTTAAAGTGATTTTGAATTAATAACCACTGACTTTATACATAAAAATATAAATATACCTATGCCAATTACTCATGCTGGCTGTATGTTTATGTATTTTCTTTTGTTGGAGTTTTGAGGGTTTATTCTTTAGAAAGAAGCAGATCTGCTCAATACGTGCCTTTGACTTTTAGAGAGCTATGAAGTTTTTATTCTTCTGGGTTTTCAATACCTGTTAATCACATTGTTTCTCTAGTGTAATTATTTGGTGGGAAAAATAACCAAGGAAAACTTTTTAGAATAGTGATTTTATTGTTTGTACCAATTTAAATATTCTGATGTAAGTATTAAAACAATAGAACTAGAATATAAAGCACATAAATATGGAATCTGAATATAGTGTAAATTGATACCAATGCTATTAGTGGTTCAAACAATGCCTGCGAATAGAATAAAAATATTCATATTAGCATTTTTCTTGGTATTAAAGAATTGTAGAGGGGAGATATGTGTCTTGGGAGTGTTTACTCCCATGACCCATTGTCAAGACTGGTTTTTCGGGCAGGTTTTGTTTTGGTTTTTTTTTGACTGAAGTATGCATCAAGCCCAATCTCCTGTATGGGAATTCAGCCATTCGTTTTAAGTGTGTACTACGTCCAGGAATTTATTGATTAGGAGATTACAGTACGTCAGGGTGAAAGGAAAACAAATTACTAAATAAGTCTGAAGAGCACTGAAATACGTTTACTTGACAGCCCAGCTTGATGTGTAGGAAATTATTCTCTTTGTGATTCAAGTAGAGGAGGAGATTTTTAACAGGGCAACTATGGGAGTTTGAAAAGTGTACAGCAAATGTGAAACAATGTTTGATCTGGTACTTTTTGTCTTTGTTGTGTTCTTACTCAACAGTACAAAAATTAAAAAACTCTAAAACTATCAATAAATGCTTTCTGATCTTTTCCTTTTCTAAGTGGTGTAACTGAATGGCAAGAAATAAAATCACGAAGTCAATTATATTATCATAGCCTGTCTATTTGACATTATACATTGCTCTTTGATATGCTAAAGATTTATGTTTTTCCTCCTCAGTATGCAGAATAGATTGCAAAATCAATAATTGAATGGCAAGCAGGCTGTAAGGTTCTTGGAAATATGTTTAGTATGAATCTAGGCGTGACAATTTTTGTTGTTGTTGTTATTATTATTAGTACTATTTCCTTGACAAAAATCCCCAATGTTGAGTATCCATTAAACACTCCTGCTGTACTGAAGAGACTTGAATATATTGTTTTTTCTTGTCAGAGAAGACTGTGCTTGTAGTTAGTATTATTCTGTATCTAAATTTTCTTACAGGAAATTGCTGGAGATAGGAGACCTGACTGCTTTTCCCTATTGTGATCACAGAACATAATTCATAACAAATGACATTATATTTCCACATTTGTGATTCTCTAGTTCCTGTATGAGTCAAATACAAATGTGCTTCAGTAACAGCAAATTAATAAAAACATTTCCTTCGAGAAAAACAACATTCATGTACTGCCACATACTTGCTCTTGATAAAGTTTTAGCCAAAGTAAACTTACACTGTGTCTTGCTTGACATGGATTTGTTCAGTGACTACTGCAGTGAGTTCACAAAGGATCTATTTCTTTCCATTTGGATTGCCTGGGTGAGGATCTTGCATATGTTATTGAAGGGGGGGAAAAAAAAAGAAGACGACACATACACCACACACATCCCCCAAAGGTGTACCCTTAATAGTAATCAGCAATGTAATAAATTACATTATTAGTCCAAAGGGAACAGCTACTTACAGTCTTTAAATGATATGATTTCTTGCAGAATGTAAACAGTAAACGGCCTTAAAGTATCTCAAATTGCAAGCTGTCAAATGCATTAGATACCCAGGTTTAGTTATTCAAAGTGTTTTTTCTAATCAGTCTAAGGAACAAAAGTGACATTATGAATAATGTACTGGCTTTACCTGAAAAACTGAAAAGTTGTAGACATCACTATTACAGTGCTAAATTCTAATAAAGTATAATTAGTGCAAGAGGTATACCTGGTGTGGCACAGTTCATTTTAAGTGTCTTCCTGGTGCAGAATTTAAAAAATCTTGTACAACAGTTGGATGTATTATTCATCCAGATTAACTGTGTGTCAGGCTGTTTACCACACCAGTAAGTCTGGCACTATTCTAGAGTTAAACACACATTTGCATGCTCTATAAATACTGTTTGTGAAGGGTGAAAATAAACCACTTTAATTGAAATGTAATGCTGAAATATCTCCAGCTATATATTAGCATTTACTTGTAATTAAATGAATTTGGGTTTTAAAATCTCAGTATCCATGCTTATGGAGCCTGAATACTTTCAGTGAAAAATATGACAGCATGCAAGTGTTATGGAAGAATTCCTAAACTGGAATAGTTTTTTGTTGATGGAAGATTTTGTTTTTAAGCCATTTTCCTTTTGATTCTACGATCAACCTGCTGTGTAGATCAGGTTTTGCTCACTGAAATCAATCTTTTAAGCTGTGCCATTACACTGGTAGTATAAAAATGAGTTGCTCTCAGAAAGTTATAAATTATTTGCTGTGTTTTTACATAATGTATTAGCATGCCTGCTGCATGAATGTTCAAGACAATGTCCTTCAGCCATGGGATATATGAAGAAACTATTGAAAAAGGATGCTTGTAGCATAAATCTGTCCTTTTGGCTTTTATCCTGTCATGCCATCAGAAATGAAATTGATCAAAATGAAGGCAGGGGAAAAGATCAGTCTGGTCTCTAGGTGAAATAATTGATGGGAGCAGCTTCCTGAGAAAAGCAGCTGAAGTGAGAAGGTGGCTGGATAATACATTTTTTTCTGCATCTGGTTAATGTTTGTATTGTGGCATTTACAGTGTTTTGAAATATCAGGGCAAAATTGTGTTGCCCATGTATCTAAGGACTCTCCTAGCAATGTGATATTTTGCCACACATAATTGTTTTTGTACTTCCTGGCTATACTGAGAATACTGAAAGCAATTAAGGTTGAGACTTAGCACGGACCTTTTACATAAGAGAAGTTTAGTGAAGACAAAAGGGTCCTAACAGCTTCGTACCCAACTGGTAGTGTGCAGAGGCCAGAAGAGCAGGTTATGGAGTTGTGCCCTGAAGGATATGTTTCCAGTGCTTGTCTAAGGAGTGTGCTCTGATCAGAGCTAAGGATGTATAATACGTGGTGGTGGGAGAGATGATGCAGTTTGGGTAGATTTCCTGATTTGCTTCACTACACAGGGTGGTGTTGGGAAGCTACCATTCTTAAAGGAATTACCTAGACCTTGCACTTGAGTTTTTAGTCTTCTGTAAATCTGTTGCTATGAATATTTTATTTAAATGTTTTCCAATTTTTCTCTGTCACCTGGGGATACACAGTCCATAGTCAGCCCTATTATATCTTTTGGTAATGAAGTTTCAGCTCCGAGGTGAGAGCTCTCTACTCCCCTGGAACTGTGCCAGGGGCTCCACTTCCCCTCTTCTCATAAATACAGCTCTTGGGTATATGACTAGAGCTTTGGGATCCATGAAGATATTTGGAAGCCACAGCAGAAGGTTGGTAACCTCTGGTGTAGATCCTTATTCAGTTGAAGAGGGTAGATAAATCCAGTTGAAACCCACAACACTTCTGACTCCATTACCATAGTAGAATGGTTTCCTTTAGTCATGGCTTTAACTCCATAGTGCTCACCTTTTGAATAGCTTAGAGACTTTCTGAGACCACATGCTGCAGCCTTTTCTCGCCTTATGTAATGGGATGTGGCTTTCATGACATGATTTTAATGTAATCATTCTCCCTGTCACAGGATAGGAGGTGGTGCATGTGTGGCTAAAGGCTGCTGACATGTTCCTTCCTGTGACTGGACATACAAATATGCAGTAATAGGGAGAACTCTCTTAGTCATATAATGAATACTTATTTGGTCAAGTGATGACAGAGACTAGATATTCATTTGGGAGAAATGTCAATAAAAAGGATATTATAAGACTACACCTCTGATTTTTTTTTTTTCCTGTCAATACTTTTAATATTTTATATTTTGATCCTTCCTTTTCAGAAAGGAAAAATCTGTTTAATGTGGTAGAGATTTTATCAGCACTAATCCTGGAGTTAAAATTTTGGAAAAGTATATACTTGATTTGGGACAAACATGCTGTCTGGGCCATTTGGTCTTGAGTAACTAAAGAGCTATTACAGATCTCTGAATCAAATAAGAATGATCTTCCATTGACTCAAACTGGCCCACAAAATTTATGTCAGAAAAAACAAGTTTCTTATATTTTTTTTCTTTTCATTGAAAAAATAGAAGGGATTAATTTTAGAGAGTGCTTGATAACTTGATGAAGGAAAGGTCTTTTAAGTCAATTAAACTTTTAGATTCTTTTCTGACTATATTAAACTTGTTGGATGCACTACTGTTAATCTTATTTTTCTCTTTGTGGGATTGTCAAAAGTGTTAGGCTTGTTAAAAAGAAACCTTTTTTGTCCTCTTCCTCATTCTACTATTACAGAGGATCAATCACAAAATCAGCACTTGAATCTAATTCTTCTATTATGGCACAGGTAGACAGAAATCTGGTTTCCTTGTACACGCAAAGCATGTAAAAAGTGAGTTCTGTCTGAGGGATGAATACAACGCACTAGGGATGCTTTAGGCAGAATATATTAAGGTCTCTGCTAGCATTTGTTTGCCGCAGCGGTTGTCATGAATTGATGCTTGTAGCTGGCTGCTTCCTCTTTGTGCACTTGGGCTGCTCATGAACTGTATTTCCTCTGCCCCTCAGTGCTGGTGTGGTCCTGTAGTCAGCAAGTGATGGGGAGTTCCCTCGTCTCCAGCTGTGCCTTGTGTATGCCTTCTGTTGTCAAGGTCATCCAAAGCCAACTGCTTAGTTGGTCTTTTAGGAAGTTGTGGCAGACCTTGAAAGATTGAGTCCCAAAAGAATTTTTTGTCTTAATGCTCCTGGTGATTTTGGTGGGTTTGGAATTGACGGGTAATTGCGGTATTGCTAGGTTCTGAGAAAGGAGGCAGTCATAATTTTGGATTTAAGTTTGTTAGAACAGAACAAAAATTACTAGGAAACTGTTGTTATGGATATAGTTTTGGATGGTTGAGAACACATGCTCTGAGGTGGCAGCAGTTAATTCCTTTGGTGCTGGCAATAACAGCACTTGCAGTGTGTGCCATTGCACAAATGCATTCCTTTTGAAGAAAAAAAAAACCCCAAACACCTCCACAAGTTTAATATTTGTAACTTTTACTAAACATTTATTTAGGTATTTCACTTCGTATTGGGAGCAGTTCAGCAACCTAATAAGACACATTCATATAGTTACTTGCTTGGAAAAAACAAAACAGATTTAAGAGTGTACCAGCATAAACATGAATCTTTCTACTGCATCAATTTCAGAACTCCATAAGTCATGGCAAATGCAAGCAAACTAACTGAATTAAACAGTTTCAGTGCAGTGCATCATAAAATAGAACATGAAATTTATAAACTGTTATAGAAAATAAGTTTATTATACAGTATTTTAAACTTTTATATGACTTTGTGAAACATTAGTTTTTGTAGTAGTTTTTGGATTGTTAGCATATCACAAGCCCCCAAAATGCTACACCTCTTTCATGAATTTACTAATGGAGTTGGCTTCACTGTTGATTAGTGTCTCTTTTTAGTAAAATAAGATCTAAATATATTTCTGGAAGAATCTGAAGGGTGAATAAAGGCTAAGATACTTTTAATTCATGTTGATGTAGAATGACCTTAATAGTCTTACCAGTTGCATCAGCCTCGTAGATTTTCTAGTGCAGGTTCATGGAAGTAGTGTATTTGCTGTGGATCATTTTAATGGTCCAATGAAATATTCACTCTGATCTGTGTCAGTGGGGGTAGGAGAGCACATATAATATATGCTTCCAGTCAGTGATGAGAGAGTAGGAGGATTTTTCATGAACAATGTAATTAAATGTATGCATGTAAAAGATACCTGCAAGATGCTGCTTGGGAAAGTACTTTACAGCAATAGATAATTATAGGGAAAAAATTACTTTGGAATGATAGTACATAATATTAATTTACCAGTGGTGTAAAGGTTTTCTAAGTAGTTTGTTTCCTATCTGCAACACAGCATTTTTCCTCTAATCATCTTTGTCTTCAGAAAAGAATTTTTGATCAAATTTTTTGTTGTACATCTTACACTGGAATTTTAATACAGCACTAATACAGGCCACTGTTGTAAACATTTATTTCATAGCTTAAAAGTTATTTGCCCTTGCAGAAAGAAGTATGAGAACTATGGAAACTTTCCAAAGTCTTAGGTTCTCTTGTCTATTTAATACAATTTTAATTATGTGCATAGTTGCACTGCTGTGGATCATATCTATGTTTGTTTAAAGGTGTCCAGAAGAGGTGATGATATTAATTCACCTGCTGCTAAATACTCTTCTACTTAGAAAGTAACTCAGCAGTGACTCAGACTTCAGAAATGAAAACAGAGTCATTTGCTTAGGGCTAAATCTTGCAAGTGCTTACTGCTGGGTATAGTGTGTTGAGACTTCTCTGGGATTAATCGCATCCTAAGCAGACAAAAAAAATGTATTCCAGTTCCCCCTCCTCCTCCCCACTACTCCTTCATCTTCTGTGGAAAGTAAAAAGGCTTCAGTGGATTTTGTTTTAGCTGTCTCCAAACAAAGCTGTAGGCAGTGTGTGTGGTAACATTTGTTTTCAAGAATGGACAGCTTAGATGCACCTGGAAACTCTTGATCAAAAATACATGTTGTGGGCTATGCTCTTAGTGTTGCTCCCCAGTGAAACCTTTGGCAGGAGAAGCTCAAGCCTCCTGAGGATGCTCTGTGTTGCATTGACCCTCAGCTCTGATGGGCCACCAGGGGTCAAGGCTGGAACTCACTGCCCTGACGTTGCCTGAGCCCACGGCCACTGAGTCTTCTGCTTCACTAAGAGTTTGCTGTGCAGCATTTTGCCTCTAGGCCTGATGGAAGAAGTGCTGTGGAAAGTGTAAGATGAAAAGTAATTGGCACAGCAGTTTACCTTTGGGAAAGGTTCCTTGAAGCTATCAAATAACTACTATTATTTATAAAACAAAACACCATTCAATCCATATCATTGTAGCTGAAAAATGGGAGTCACCCAATTGTTCTCTATTTTAAAGACAGGCTCTTTTCAGTTTGCTTTATTGTAAACTTTGCTACTGAGTAAGAATTATAATAGGATATTGCAACTGCCTGCATCATACTAAGACCTTATGGTAACTGAAAGTTGAGTGTTCTTGCCAATTCTGTTTTATGTTTTGGTGTTAAGTGTTGCACAAAATACAGATTTTGACCTAGACTGCATGTGAGAGACTGAAATGTTATGGCTAATGGCTTAAACTTGGTTATGAAGGAGTTTTTGCCCATTATGGCAAGACTGTATAGAGAAGCTGCAACCACCAAAGCCCACCCCTCCCTGAACAGGCCTCCTGAGGGGAGCTTTGGACGGGGAGTGAAGCCACCTAATGGAAACTTGAGATAATATAAAGGCGACACTATTGTCCAATTGTTTCAGGTCTAGGGAGAAGTAAACAAGGCTGAGGGAGAAGAATGTATCCACAAAGAAAGCCAAATACAGTAGCTGTCCTGAAAATCAGCTCTGGCTGGGATCAGGCCAGAGGGGAGGAGGAGAGGGTTTGGGTGTGTGGTGTAACCTCTGGTCGGAGGCAGTGAACACCAATGGTCCCTCAAACAAACTGGCTCAGTTGCAAAACCCCCCCACCCTGGGAAGGCCCCATACACATGACACATTCACTAAAAGGCTGCTGGGGAGGTGTCATAATCCATCAAAGACCCCCAAAGTGCCCCCAGACTCATTCCTGAGGCCTTGCACCCGAGCGCTGCACGTGAGCCAAGTGATGCAACAGATCCAGAATCTGTTACAAGAGACAATGTCAAACTTGCCCCTCCCGGGGAAGGCACCTGGGCGTTCCCACCTGGCCTGAACATATACTAATCCATTGAACTCTATGTTTTGTGGGACCCTCATCACCAAGAAGACCGGAACACCATCAGCAAGATGCCATTGGGATCCATGGAGTGGTGATATTTTCTACTTAATCTGTCTCTCTGTAACTTTCTTTCTCCCCCCCTCCTCCCCCCTGCACCCCCTTAATTTGGACAGAGGCATCTCTCTCACAATTTGAATAACCAGATCATAACACTGCATTTTAGCAACTTGCGGGAAAGATTGTTGCATTGAGTCAACGTTAATTTGAAAGAGAAATCCTTGCCAAGACCAAGAAGCTGATCTTCTGTCAGGTGTAAGAGGTTTCAAAACCTAAACCTATATAACTATCTCACCTTAGAAAAAGTTGGTGTTGTTGATTTTAATGGTCAAAGTGAGACCCATAGCTTAATATGGCAAACTTGCAGAAAGTCTTATTTTCAGGAGTGACGTGTATTTTCTCCTGAGTCTCTGATCTCAGACTGTGTTGTGTAAATGCATATGTATTTTTTTTAATCAAAAGCAAATTTTCTGAATAGACGGTGTACTCTAAGGAAATAGATGCAGCACATAGAAGACCATGCTTAGTTTAAGATTGTTACTACCTTTAGAGCCTGACACTCACTAGGCTGCAGTGAGAAGCATATTATTTATTGTGTTATAAACACCCTTCTATGTTAAATTCTAAAATAGTTGTTTCCCGGAGGAGGTTTGGAATAGAAACTGATGTACCTGATAGTTAATTAAAATTCAGTGTTGTTTGTTCTTGCTTAAATTAGTGAAAAATACCTTCTAGGAAACACCGCAGAGAATAACATTCTGAAGATTTCAAATTATTTTGAAAGATGAGAATTCCCATGACTCAATTCCTTAAAGAGTTAGAACATAATTCAGATGCTTCTTTGCCACCTGTCACTTTTTTCTTTTTTTGCATTTTTAGAGTATTCTCTCTCATAAATAAATAAAAGGAAAGAATGTCGTATTTCCCTTTTTACCCAGAAGGTTGTTTTCTGAATTCTATTTAGTGAACTACACGCACACGTTACTTCTGTAATAACATTGTAAACCACCTGCACAAATGCATAAGTAGCAGGAGTCCAATAGTTTCATTAAGTTACACCAGAATCTGGCTGGTATTGTTGTACAAACCAGAGCAAACTATGTGTAATTGGTTTTGTTTGTAATGTGAAGTCACTGATTAGCCAGATAATACCATTTTCTTTTCCATGCACACAGCCTCCCACACACAGAAAGATGCGAAAAACTAGGATAAAAATAAGGTTTTAAGCTATGACAATGATATCTCCAGATGTCTGATTCCTTGGTTTAGAAAACTGCACAAGAGCTTATCTATTCCTGAAATAAAAACGATTTAGATAGTCCAAACCCTCTTTCACGATTTCCCATCTGCTAGGGTGTGCATTTCATTTTCATGTAAATAAAATTTCTAAGGAATTATTTAAATCCTCACTGCACAGTTCATTACAGAGACCTCATACTTGCTAATACTGACTGCCAGAAGCCAAAAGAACTGATAAAGCATGTGGAGCACTCATAGGAAGCTTGCAAGACAGGAAGTCCATCATGGAGAGGGGAATATTTCAGTGGATTTATGCAGGGCATTAACCACTTCACCTGTGTTACTTCCCATTTCAAGAAATGCAGATATTTATTGAGGGGAATGGGAAAGGAAATTTTCCAAGTTTCATTGGAATTTGTGGATTTGTGGATTTTGGATTTGTGCCCTGAATTTCACTTCTAAATCAGACACTTGGATTTTAACCTGTCCGTTCATGTTATGTACCCTACTGCCATGGACTGGATTCTTACTTGGGTTTATGTAGGCAGACATCTCTAGTCTTAATGCTTAAATCTGGAGTCTTACATTGTACAGATTTTTCAAAGGTCACTCTGTCTTAAGTCCGACAGTTTGTGGGTGCTGTCACATTCTCAAATCAAGTCCTTTTAGTACTTTATACTGAAGTCACAACTGGAAAAAAGAGGAAGAATTATGCTGACTTCTATTCCCAAAAACGTAGACTGACTTGCATACTTTGCTAGAGGTGCAGTTAATCAAAACAGCTGCAACTCAGAACACCTGGAAGTTGTGCAACTCTTAAATGTCTAAATGTAGATTTAAGAATCTAATTTTAAGCAGGCAGATTTGATCATTTTGCCCTTCGTTACCCAGGAAACCACTTAATTACTATGCCTTTGCTTCAGTACTCTGCACGCAGCTTTTAAAACATTTTGTTATAATTTTTCTTTTCTTTTGTCTTAAGCTAGTGTTTGTAGAAAGAGTTGGCTTGACAGCTCTGGCAAATGAAATAGTCTGCCTGCCCACGGAATATGTGCTCCCTAGACAGTGGCAGTCCAAACTTCCTCATGCTGTTTTGTCAGTGTGCTACAACTTTTCTTGGGGGAGTGGAGAAGGGAGGGAGGAGGTAGGGTCCTTGCACAATCAGGTTTTTGCCACCAAAATGTGTAAGTGTTGTTGGGAAAAATGGCCTGTATTTTCCTTCTAGCGTAGAAGACAGGCAGCTAAAAAAAATGGATGAACTCAAGCTTTGGAAAACCCATATGTAGTCTGTAGATTATTGTCAAGGTCACAAATTTAATGCTACGGTGTTGCAGCTAGCACTGGTGACACATGATCTTGTGAACTGAGCAGAGGTTTTTTTGCTCAGTGCTGAGACAAAAGGATTTTCAAAGAGTTCTGAGTTCTGCTGAGCCCTCAACTAAAAGTCCTGGGATGATATTTGCAAATTAGAGGTGGAAGTGGGAAATATGGGAATTTACTCTAAAGCATTAAAATTGCAGCCTCTTGTGCTTGCCTTTAAGAATGATGATCTGAGTATGTACAGTTCAGTTTGTCTAGGTGATGTCAGTTTGTCTTCATTTCTTCAGTTTGTCTTGGTGATGACTTTTGTTGAGATAGACCATAAATAGCTACAACCCTTCATAATCCCTGTTCTGTGCTGTTTCTGTAGTTACACAACAGGTCATCCAGGAAGTTGTCAAGACCACTGTCTGTTCCAGACAGCTGAAATTATCCACTCCAGGTTTTGTATTGCTGTCATGCCTCAGGCCGTGCAACCCCATCCTTTCCTCCAGCCAATGCCACTGCTTGTAATGAACCAGTTATGGGAGTGGCTTGCTTGAAAACTAACAATGAGGTTTGGTGGAAGACATTGTCTGCTGTGGGGGAGAGTTTTGCAGACTTCGATTTGGCAAGGAATCTGTGATTTGGCTCGTTAAGGCAAGAATATTGCTAAGCATAAATGAAAATGACACTGTGGTGAGGCTTTGAAAGCACAAAGGAGAACACAGGAATTTACTCTCTGGTCATGAAAGTCACTTGGGGTGCTCGTGTTCTTTGAATGCTGTTTCGACTTACAGAATCATTTCTCATAGCTTTTGCTGTCAGACTGTGCTTGCAGTCTGAGAAACAGATGGGAATTTGACTGGTTTTCCTTCTGCAGACCGTGTAAAACAACGACGCTTAAATTACTGACACTCTAAACTCAGCATCTAAATTCAAGATTCATTGCTACTTTTAATGTTACTCTAAGGAATTGATGGTGCATTTATGTAACTCTGTGCTATCAGCACTCATACATGTTGCTCACCTTTAAATGAAGAGAAAGAGGGACAGTGCACAGGAGAAAATGGAAAACATCTCACTCATTGTCTGAATTGAATATATACTTCCTACCTGAAGAATTAATATTCTAGGAGGAAAAGAGTGTTATATTTTGCTGTCTTGATGCCTGTGAAGTGTTCTTAAGTTTTAAAAACCAGTAATTGAGAAAAGAATTGTAGGTGTAAAAAATATAGTTCTCTTGCGGAGATGTTAGAATGTAATAATAAATTAGAATTGAGATCCTGCTTCATAACACTAAAAATTTTCATTTTTGAAACATAATACACCCTATTGTTTTTGTGCAACTGATTTTTAAATTTAGATTTGTTATTTTTTCCCTGTTTGAATAGCTCCATTTTTTATATAGCTGGTTCTGTGGTTCTAGAATCGTGGTCAGGTAAACTGAATTATTCACAGAATTAATGCAGATAGTATATTTTTACTGCTGAGTGGTTTGCCTACTGCAAATACCCTCAAACCCAAATAAGGAAGAAAAACATTAGATTTAGAGCATGAGAGTGCTGAAAAAATGCAGAAGAGTGTAGAATCTTCTTTGCCTTGTTGAGATTGGCTTAAGAAACAGCCAGAAATTGCCCTGTTGCAGTGGATTGCCTGTATTTATTGCCTCTGTGTTGATCAACCACTGACAGACACATTTTAGGTAGCCTTAAGATGGTGATGGCAGTTCTTTTCCCTAGGTGGTTTATTAGTTGCTAATTCTGTTTAGTAGAAACTTGGATCAATTACAGCCTTGTCAAGTTTCCAGTCGGACTAGCAGATCTTTTTCATTCACTTTAATGATATCAACATAGTGAATTTTGCGCCAGTTTCATTAAATTCAATGGAACTTGCTTCACCCACTGGCATTGAGTGTGTGTTTTGTCCTATTTACTGAGAGATTGACAAGTCTTTTGTAATTGTATGAACTTTAGGAGCTTGGAACCTATTCTTTTTACTTTGTGATGAGTATCTCTACCTTTTGTTGTAAACAGAACCTATTCAAAATGAGCAAAAACTGATTTCATAAAATGTGTGTTATAGGCAAAATAGAGATAATAGAGACTTCTCAGGTGGCTGTGATATACTGCCAAAATTAATTTATCTTCCATTATTATTTGGGAAAGAAGAGCAGGCCATATAGCCAAAGTACGCAGTACCTTTGTGTATGCAGTTATTGAGACTCATTTGCATTGCTGCTTGTGTTTATATGAAGGGCTTACATGTGAAATCATATAAATCCATAGATATAAGAGCTGTTCTTATGCTAAGCAAGCACTACTTTTTCTCAATAAACTTAATTCTTAAAATAGAAAGCAAGGAGAAAATCAATCTTCTGTCTTCATGAATTTAATGCACTTGCTATCTGGAAGCTGAATTTTGGCACAGAACACGTGGCAGTGTGTGGCACTGGGGAGCTCCAAGGTCTCGTACAACAATAAAGGGTATGCCTCTGAAGGCTAGAACTAATACATTAGTAGCTGGATTTAGATTGATAGCATTACTTCTCTGATAGATGTAATGAGGTGTTGTTTGTGTTACATCAGACTGTTAATTCTAGCATTATTTTTTAACATTGGAGTTAATTTTCAGAATTCATATTGGTGGTGCTTATATGTCATTTTTTATTGAGGTCATAAACTTTAATGAACCTTTACAACACAAGTCATAATTTAAGTACAAATGGTCTTATATTTTGACAGATTTATGTAAAAGAGTGTCTCAGTCTTCCCTCTCTTCCTATGTCATGAAAAAAATTTACTGATCAGCCCAAAGTTTTAATTTTTTTTCAAGTAATACATCTCCTTTGTAATGGTGACTGGATGAAGCTGACAAGTGAAAGTTAATATTCAGTGTACAATGATGTGCAAGAAGAAAATAACCTTGAAAAAGTTATTCAGAATAGGTACTTCCATGAAAGTCTCCCAGACAGTGAGACTTTAGGCTCATAAGAATACTAACACACTAACACTCTGAAATTATGGTAAATGCAAGAGAGTTCAACTAAATATTTTTTTGCCATTTATTGCAATCTTAGCAGAAATAATGTAACTTCATTGATGTGTTTAAGGTAAATGGCTCCAGAATCAGATTTCATGGTCGTTCTTTGTTTAAAACATTAGGACAGCTTATGTGCCATCCTTCAGCAGCGAGAACTCTGGGTCCCTAAGCAGGAGCAGCTGAGACCTTGCTGTCACCTGTGACAGCCTGTGTGCAATGCGGTAACCTCCCCCTTGGGGCCTGCATGCCTCGTCCCTAAAAATTGTGATCAGTGACATAGATGGTCCTTTGGTGCAGATTTTGAGTGATCAATGTCTGCAGTGAAATTCTTCTCCTTCTCCTTCCCCAGGATTGTGCTTACCTTGCTGTGGGGCCTACAGGCTGCTTTGTGCAGTGGGCACCAATGGCCAGTGCACCACATGCCCCAGGGGCTCCCCTGCGGAGCTGGGGCTCCCCATGGGGGCTGTCGGGGCAGGGCCTGGTGGCCAGGGCCATCCCACCAGCCCAGCGAGTGAGGAGTGCACCTGGGGGCAGCCCTGGTGCTCAACATTGGGCTGCAGGTGGCCCTGGCTCAGCAGTGCCCATGGCTGGGCAGGGCTGTGGGGAGCTGGAGCCCAGCCCTGCTGGGGCACCACTGGGGCAGGGACTGACATCCCCGGTAGCTGACGTGGGCTCCAGGACCATGGGCTGGCAGAAGGAGCCATGGGGTCTGGCTGGGACTGTAATGTTCTCTTACATTCCTTGAAGTTGTTGAACTCAAACGAAAATTTGAGAAAATTCAGTGTTTGTATTTTGTGCTAAAAGTGATTAGGTTACTAATATTGAGCAGGCAGTGTGCCTTGCAACAGTAGTGCCCTGAAATACAGCCTTGGAGTGTTTAGAGTTGTTCTCCAGGAAAGGCGTACGGAGGATCTTGAGAGTTGCTGTATTGTTCAGGCTAAACAACTGGCCAGCCTTTGTCCTGTCTCTGATGGGACCCCAGAAGAGTGGGGGGAATATAGACCCAATCATGTTATCTCCAGTTGCTGGAGTTGGCATCTTTTGTCTTTACTAGCTCCCAGGGCTTTTCTCCATTCATGAAGAAAACCCAAAGATACCCATTTTCAAATCTGTGTAAGCTTCTAGCATCCATGGGTCTCAAGGGATGGGATTCCACAGCTTAACAATGCCTTGAGTACCCTTTTTTCTTGTTCATTTCGAACTTGCCAACATAATTAATTTAATGCCCTCTAATGTTTTTATTGGAAGAGACAGTGAATAACTGTTTCATAGTAATTTTTTCCATACCACTTATGAATTTATGGTTCTGTCACATTCCTCTGTTAGTTGTGTCTTTTTCCAAGACTACCAGTTTAATTAATCTTTCTTTATATAGAAACATTCAAGACATTGATTGTCCTTTTTACCTTTCTCTATCACTCTTCCAGTTGTTCTCTGATTTTTTAAAGGAGTGAACCGCAACTTTTTGCCTTTCAAGTTGTGAGTCCACAAATGTATAAGTATTCATGATGTGGAGAAATTTTATTTGGTGTTCTGTTTCCTTTCTAGTAAATTCAGCTTGCCTCTTTGACCTCCAGACACTAAGTTGATGTTTCCATAAGGTTATATACTATAACTATAATCTTGCTCAGAGATAGTGATAGTTTAAAAATAATGTTGAAGCAAATGAAGTCAGAAATGTCATGTGCATTTAGCTGCACTGTGTTATAAGTAGCATGGAGTGTTTCAATATTGGACTGGTATTTTGGAATTAGGTATCACAGTTGCATAGATTTTTATATGTTATTTTAGGTGGAATAAGTGATAATAAGAGCCATAAGAGCTATGGTCATGGACTGAGACATGCTGAAACTATTGAAAGTTTCCAGGTGTTTATTGAAAATGAAGACAGTCTAAAATGGTAGATGGAAATTGCTTATGCTACTCTTCCCATTTTGGCACCCTCCCATATTCTCAGGGGACTTTGATGTTGTTTTCTGACATTTCTGACAGCAGTCAAAAGATTTTTGTAGAACATACTGAAGCCTCCCTGGCTATTTGAGTGAAGGTGTTGAGGCATGCTGCAAAGTCTCAAATCATCTTTATTCTCCTCTGCAAAGATATCTTTTCAGAGATGAGACAGGGAGCTTGCTGAAATTGAGGGAGAATCAGTGAGTGGTAGCAAAAAGATAATAATATTGCAGAAGAAATAGCAAAATATACTGTGATTGTGGTATGAAAAGATTGAGGTTTATTCCTTGGGTATGCCAGACACTTATAAAGGTATTCTTATGAAGGTATACCAGACACAGATAAAGGGGGGAAAATAGATAAAAGAAATTTGAGCATAGCTTCCTAATGGAAGGGGTTTTGAATATCAGCTGTACCATGAAAGGATTTTTTTCTTCATTATGCTCTGTGCTCCAGCATCAAGGCCATGGAGAGTGAGCACAATTACAGTAGTTACTGTGATAGTGCCGAAGCCCTCATCCTGAATGTCCTTGGAGATACAAACACGAGGTGTTAGATCTTTTGCTAGATTTACCTGCAAGTCAATATATCATTTTCAGGGCAATTCAGCAACAAATACCAGTAATATTTTTGTAGTATTCATCTTTTCATTTTTCTAAAAGTAGTTCTTTAAATTACTTGTCTTGCCTTGTAGTTAGTGAGCTCCAAATTTTGTCTTCCTTTTCTCTTCTCCTTCATCCCATAGACCTGCCTCATTCTAATCCATAGAGCATTGTTCTGTCAGGGAGGCTGAAAAGGACAGTTTGGAACCTGTAATATTACATAAGGGAACCACACTCTTGATTATTCTGGCTGTGTGTGTACCTTGGAGAAATAAATAATAAAGATTTTTCAATTTTGTTTCTTAGCACTGGTTGTTACAGACAGCCCACTACTTGCCATCTCAGTTTTAATCACCTTGTACAATAAGCCAAGATTACTGTTCAGAAAGGTGGCCTAAACAACTTCTGTTACCTCATTACCCTAAACTGTCTTTGGAATGCCAACATCCTACTGAGCAGTAATTTATTTTGATAGCTTTTTGATTTTGCCCTATAGACATTCCAGCTCTTTGGATAATGATGGGGCTGGGCTATTCCCTTCCCCTGTCTTGCCACAGCAGAGAGTGGCTTAGTTTTTCTACACATTAGGTACCCTCCTTGAAGTAGCTCTGAGAGCTTTATGGCAGCCCACCATAGAGGCTGGAGAGGAGATAGGGATTGCTTTTCAAAAAGGGTGCCATCCAAATCGTTACTTACAACATTTTAAACAACACTCGGACCATATGTTATGTTCTGTCCTGTGCTTAACTAAGGTAAAGTAAGTAGAAGATGACTGCAAATTTTCTCCGTTTCTGGTTTTTAGTTGTTTGTTTGTTGGGTTTTTTTTTAACCTTCAGATAGTTTCTTCTCTCCCTCAAACGTGTAGGACTTCATTTCAGTCAGGAACTTTGCCTGGGCACTTTCTTTCAGCTTGTGATTCTTCAGCATTGAGATTGTCTAAAAGAGAACGGAGTACTGGAAAATTCTTGAGTCAAGCCAAAAAACTTGAGATCCTTTTTGTCAAATAATCATTTACAGTCTCTGAGCCCATTCTTACATAGCAAAGAGATAAATTGCCATCTACAAAGCAATTTGCACTGCTACAAAACATCAGAAAGGGAATGTACTAACTTCTGCAGATATAGCAAATTGATGCAATGTCCTTGGAGGGATCTCTGGATAAGCACGAGCATATTTATTGAATTTATAAATTGCTAAGTAATTTCCTTTAGTTTGAATTATTGTGGCTTTGATGGAAACTAATAATTTTTTTCCCTCATGCTTAATAAAATAGTTTATATGCTTCTCAAGCAGAACTGCTATGCTTTATAATAACTTTTTGCAAACTATTTCAGTTTATTATTAGTATGTAGTTGAGACAGCAAGCATAGTTAGCTTCCAGTATACCCGTTGGTTTTTTTAATGTAAGAACTAAGCTGAAAGCCATGCAAGAAACAGATATATCAGAATGACATGTATTTAAACATTTTCATCTTCACTAAATAACTTTATAGAAGTTTCATCCATGAAGGAATTAAGAATAAGGGCCAAGTTCTGTTCATGTTTATATTAATACAAATTTTGAAGAAAGTCAGTGAACTTTTTAAGGTTATTATAGCAGTATGTATATGATAGTAGGACACAGTTGCAAATAGAAAAAGAAGTTACTGTCACACTTTATTGTTCAGGTTGTTCACTTTTTCTCAGTAAAGAGCTCAGCAGCTGAGTGCAAAGCTAATATTTAGAAGTCCTAGCAGACAAAGGGAGTTGTCTTGCCATTTGGTGTCTCCCCAAGAGGAGCACAACTGTCGTAAGAGAGACAAAATCTAGAACTGTTGCATGTTGTGGAAAGGTCTGTAAAGAATATAGAGAAGAAAGGGACAAAGAAAATTATAAATATGTTAAAAATTCTTAGCAGCAAAGGAAAATGAAACTGCCATCTATTCTTGGTAATAAGTCGTAGGGTAATATATAATAGGGTAATATTAACAGGGTAGTATGTAAATATTCAGTAAAATGCCAGATGCTTTGAAGCATCTATTTCAGTTTGTTCAAGACGCTTGTATTCAAAGTGTAAATCAAGCTGATGACTTTATACCATGTCTAATAGTGTTTCTTTATATATTTAGTGTAATCTCAAAATGAGATCAAGAGGTCTGTCTAGCAGAGAACCATGTTAAACAGAAGTGCTTGAGCTGTGGGTGTGCTTACCTGGCTGTATGTTACGAATATGGCAAAATGAATGTGGTAGATTATAGCCACAGTTTTATGGCCTTTGCAAAATCTGAATTTGAGCTCAGTGACATGGATGAGTTTTGGCCTGGCCATATACCTAATTATGCCTTTAGGTCCATAAGGAACTGGAGTTTTCATAGACAGATAGAATAAACTGAAGAAAAGGCAAAGGTTTTTAAAAATAGATTGCATATTGTCCCTGAAATGTTATTTTGAATGCGTGATTTTTATGTGATTATAGTCTGCATATGAATGCCCTCTGAAAAAGAAAGGCTACAGTTTTATGACTTGAAAAAATTTATCGCATTTTTATTCAAAGTGTATTTTTGGCTTTTGCAATATAAACCCAGCTGTATTCTATTTGAAGATTGAGCTAAGCCTTGTTTCTTTTAAAGACAGTGGCAAAATTGTTTTCATACACATTGGCTTTCTCAAAGCCAGGAGCTAATCCAATACAAACGAAAGGTGGGTAGCCAAGAAAGGCAGGAGGAGATGGGAAGTTTGCCATCAGTATAGAAAAGGGGAATGTGAGATATGTCATAGATCATGGCTCATACTGTGACTTAAATCTGCACTGGGAGTGTGCTAGCAAGCATGGTGGCAACTAAGTGGATAAGGATAGCCTTTCAGAGGAATTCTCTCCCCAGTAACTCCTTGCTGAATAGTACCAAGTGTGGTAAGCTTACTGCAAAGCCTGTGTCATTTTTAGTGATATAATAGCTTGGTGTGCTTGTGGACATTTCTATCTATAATGCATGCATACGCACGTCTTTAGCTCAAAGCTGCTACAAACTTTCGTCCTTTGATATATATTTAGAATACATATTCCAAACATTTCTCCTGTACATTTGGAGAGTTCAGTTGTAGTGGGTTCTGTGCAGCTTCCCCATATCTCTTCACAATAAGAAAAGGTAACTTTGACCCCAGATTATTAAGATCTCTTTCTGAAACTTTCTAGGATGTCATCTGGACAGCACTGATGACCTGCAAAAATTATGCTAGGTGTTCTGTAGCTGCCCCCTGAACTGTCTTAAATATCACTGTTTACTTGACTTCCATTGCAATTGCGATTTTTTGATAAAATATAGTTGTGGGTTTCTGTTGTGACTCTTGAGGTCTGACAAGGTTTCAGTGATGCAGAGTTTGGGAACTATTTTTATATTCTTTTGATATACAGTGGCATTTGCCCAGAAATAAGCTCTGTGTACATGTACATACCTCTTACAAATATCAGCAAAGATATCTATTAAATTGCTTGGCTACCAGTAGTTCATTCAGTGCATGTTAGTCAACAAAATGAAACTTTTTTTTAGTTTATGGAGCAATGTTTTCTGTGTAATTATTTTTGTGGAAATCTCTTAACAGATTAATATGGGAATAAATACCTGTAATTAAAAAATAATCTCTACATAGACATGAACATGGACTATCAATCAGATGACAGTATGAGCACATGCATGGCCTTTCATATAGCTTCTACAGTTAAATTTGTCTTGTTCAAATGTTGAATATTATCTCAGAGAAAAATACAAATAGTTCGTTTTGAATGTACTGTGGAAGAAGTACATACCTAGTGTGTCTATACCACTGGACATTTTCTTAATTTTTCTATAAATAGCTAGGAAACTAAAAAAAGCAAGTCTGTTGTCATTAGACTTACATTTCCTATACAGAGGGAATCTGCTTGTGAAGAATTGTGAGGATCAGTGTGGTCTCAACAAGTATGTACAGGGGCACATGGTGACACAGAGCAATCTGGAAATCTTACCAACCTATTATCTGAGTTTCTTATTTTTGAGTAGTAGAGTATGCATGTGCATTACTTAAAATTATACTTGTTAAAATAGTACACATTCAGAAAACAAATATGTACCCAATTTTACTTGAATTTCGTAGATTATTTTACCAAAATACTCGGTAAACACTGTGTTGGTTTTTATTCATGTGAAGTGTATTTTAGCCTTAAGCAATGCATGCAAAAATTATTAGGACTAAGCTTGTTTTTGTAAGCACAATGTGCGTGTGTTACACAGCTACTGCTTTCAGGAGATAACTTAAAATGCAAATTAATATGACAGTGTAAGATGTGCAGAAGTCAAACTACTTCCAAAATGCTAGCAATTAGTTAGCATCTTGTTGCTTTCTGAGAAATGAGGAAACATCCATATTTTAAGACCCCTTGGAACATTGTTTTATGAACATTTCTGACTGTGGCAAAATAAATGCAGGAGTCGGTGTAAATTTTATAGAACTTAACAAAATGGCTTCTTTTTTGAGTGAGAGCTTCTAATAAATTCTTACTACTTCTAGATTGGGAATGAGACTGTCACTCAGAGACTGAGATTTCCCAAATAAATCTCTCTACTTTTCTCTAGATGCTTTGCTGTGGTAGGGCCTTGATATTTTACTAAAAGCTTAAGCTGCACTTTATTTTTCAGTATAGAACAGGCTTGTAAGGTATTGTAAGACGAAACTGTCCCCATAACAATTTTCATCAGTTGATAGCCTGCCGTAAAATGCTTT
The DNA here is from genome assembly GCA_013400975.1 of Atrichornis clamosus. NCBI lineage: Eukaryota > Metazoa > Chordata > Aves > Passeriformes > Menuridae > Atrichornis > Atrichornis clamosus. The sequence continues at coordinate 216,868 of WBMZ01014864.1, forward strand.
TATTCCAAATAATTTGGTTTCTTTTCTTCCTAAGAAAGTATTCCCAAAGAAGTTTGTTGTCTAGAGAGGAGGGGAAAAAAGCACCAGCAACAGAAAAATACTGGACTTCAGAGTAGGATGAAAGGTAATAATGTTTAGTGGCACTCTTGGTACACAGTCACTCTTTCCTGGAACTTTTTCTGGTGCCTCATCATCTCTATTAGTGAGGTGCAATACAGCTCCTCACCTTACAGGAACATTGAAACATCAGTGAGGGATGTGTGCCACCACCACGTCAAATTGCTGTGTGGCTGTTTTGTCCTCAAGGGTGATCTCATCTCTCTCACTATTTTTTCCTTTTTTTGGGATTCTCTGCTACAGAACTGAGAATAAGAAGCCAGAATTTCACTGTACCTTCAGTCCATGTTTTATTTTACAGAATGATTGAAATTCCAAATTTGCAATGATTAAAAAAAATCTGTAGTGATTGCCTAATTTAAAACAAGAATAAAACTAGACACGCACTCAGCTAGGCCAGAACACTTGATGATTTTCATGGAAACAAGCATGTCCCTGTATGGATATTTTAATTCACTTATTTTTAACCAGTCATATATGTTGGAAATCATATTTAATCTTCAGGGTTGTTCTCCTATTGAACTGAGACTTTTGTGGTCAAGGCTGTGTTTGTAAATGTGTGTATTCATGTGCATTCCTAGTTTTCCTTCTCAATAACTTCTAAATTCATTGGTTGACTTAAACATTATGTAATATAAAGGAAGAGGTCTTCAAGACGTTTTCAAGTCAGGTGTCATGGTATTTGACGATGGTTTTAGGGAAAGACAGATTCTCTGCCACCTAGTAAAGTGAAATGTTTTACATAACTGGGCTCTGTTTTATCTGGTTTTTCAATTACTTAGATGCAAAAACCATTAAAGGACAGACAGAAAATATAGGAAGCCAAGTTAACATTTTTAACGTCTTTTCAGTCAGTTATGATGTTGATAGATTGTCCTTATATATCTTGTTGTGGAGATCATTATTTTTTAAAACTATTTTATTTCTCCCATAAACAGAGCAAGAAAATAAAAATAAATATTTTTACTAGATAGTAGAATAAGCAATGAGCCCAAATCAGTAGAATACTACAGTAATATATTAGACTAAGAAGAGAGTAGGACAAAGCCTTTTTCACGAAGGTAGTAAATGAGAAAAACAAGGCTGAGAAATAAAACCTGACAAAATACTGTAAATCAGGACCTTCAATGTCAACAGACCAGAAGGAGTCTGACCTTATTAATTTGGAGACAAGGCAGCACAGGAAGGGCACACAGCAGGGAGCATTGCTGCTGCTAGAAGAGGTATCTGGTAATTCCAGTGAGAGTTGAAAAGTTAATCAGAGTACAGTGTTTTTCACTCTGCTGCTGCGGGAACCTGATTGCAGCACTCTCTAGAAAAATACTCTCTTTGACCCTTCAAAACTGGATCCTGCTGGTGCTGATTTTTTTGTCCTCTCCTCCAAATATCCGTTGTTGTCTGCTGGTTCTGAAACCTTGTGTCCTTGTGGTGTGACTTTTGTCTGCACCATGTGAAGGCAGAAACATAAAAGATGACAGAGTAGTGTGTGGGCTTGTAAGTTGGAGTGAGACCATGAGAGCAATCAATTATTCTTTGCTGTTTGTTGATGCAGGGAAGGGGAAAAGGATGAATATAGTTAGAACCATGAAAAAAGAGAGCCTCTATGAACAATTTACTTTGCCCAGTTACCTCGAATCTCTTACCCATATCTCCTCTACACATAATTGTGTGTGTCAAGTCCACTAGGAGTAAAAAAATATACTTCTGCAACAACAAGGAACACGGAGAACACTGGAACAGATCTCCTACAGAAAGAGACTATGGTAGAGGGAGGTAGAGCTGGAGGTCTTAAAGGCCTGCTGCTGTTTGTTTCTTGTCTTTATTTCTCTTGGTGCTCTTTTTTGTTAGTTTGCTTGTTATTTATTTGTGTGCTTATAAATTTATTCTCATTGTAAATATTCAAATATTTGTTCTTTTGTTGTATTTCAGGGAAGCTGAAGTCAATATGGCAGTCCCCTCTTTGCACGTAACATTATATATTTTCCAGCCAGTAAAGGAATTTTCAATCAAGTAGAATTACTTAAAATATAAAACTATGAATGCTGTCATTTAATTCAAATATGGAATTCTGTAGGATAAAAACCATGGTACCTAAATTAGCTCTCGAGCCTGTCATAGGAAAGAAAGCATAGATCGGATACACTTAATCACTATAATTAACTAGTTTACCTTTATATCTCTGATTAGGTGCAGATCAGAAGCCTCTATTTTCCTTTATCTCTCTTTACAGTGGAATATAATTCCTATTGTGAATTTCACATTGGTTGTGCTCTCTGTGACAATGGAATTAACTTCTTGGCCGAATGGCAAATCTATTAGTTCAACATGTATTCACAGTGTACTTAGAAATTCAGAATGAACTATAAATAAATGCTTCCCTTATGAGATAATTTCATTTCCTGAACTTGTGTCAATTTATAATAGAGCTAATAAAACTTTGTGTGTATCTTGTCAGATTGAGTGAAAGCAAACTTAAAAAAAATCATTTGAAATGCTCTTAATATGCTTTTTACACTTTATGAAAGAGAAACTGACAATTTGTGATTTATCTAACAAAATTCGTTAGTACCACCTGCCTTTGACTGTAGAATTATTGCTTTATTGAAACTTAATGTGATGTTGCTGTAATTGATGGTAGATGCTCTCTTAGCCTGTTCCAATCACAGGATTAAATGCTTAAATCTCATTGAAAAACTTTAAGGTAGTGTATTTTGCCTTGTTAATTTGGAAAAGACACATGCTTCAGGTAGAGTGATGAATTTGTCATGCTACAGAACTGCACTTGAGCTCAAATTTGTGTCTAACAGCCTCCCTGCTGGAGTTTATGTGCCAGTAGCCACAATTTATTATTTTTAGTCTTTTTTTTTGGTCTTGTCTCATTTTGAAAGAATCTTAGCAAAACTAAAGCTGTGTGCAAGAAGCTTGAGCTGACTGTACATATGATCATTTAATGTGCCAAAAATGACAAGTATGAAAACACTGTGAATTACATTGCTTCATAACTTTAAAATTTCATTTAGTTTCTTTTAAAGCTTTATTAGCAACACTATTATATAAAACACTTCCTTGAAAGAAATGTGATTTTTGTAGTTGAAGCTGTGCTGTCAGCAAGTCTTAGATTACTTAACTGAGTACATTATTAGAATTTTTTGTACAGTTACTAATGTACTAAAATAAATTATAGTCACTTTTAAACAAAACAGAGGCATTGGCATTTGTAAATTAGAGTATTGTAGTGTAATTGTAACATAAAGTGTAAATCAGTGTATTCATCTGTGTATAGTCTGGTCTGCCTTCATGCTGCCACTTTGCTCTGCCTACTGCTAATTTGTCCTTGTGGTTTAGAAACAGATTTAGGTTGGCTGTTAATGGTCATTATTAAATATATAGGTCTGTTTATATGTATAAATATACATATTTAAGAATTTTTATTTTTATATATATACATACATATACACACACGTGGACACAAACACACACAAAAATTAGTAACTGTCCTGGAACCAGAATCCACATTCCAAGTGCTCACTGATTTCAGGAAACATGGCACACATATGGATTAGACTCACAAAGATGTTTTGGTGCCTTTTGGATATCTCAGTGATATGGAATGATCTGTCATGGACCTGCTTTCTCTGATATTTTTAGTTTTAGTGTATTTTCTTTTAGAAGTTATTTTGGACATAAAAATGTATTTATGCGCACAAAATAGCTGCCCAATGTTTTGTTGATCTCCTCTGCCAGAGTCTCAAATCCTTTGATGTTGCAGTTAAATACTGTAGTTTGCCAGAGCACACCCTGTCCTGTCCTCTGTTCCCAAATGTTCCCTATCCTGGATTCAGCCTGTTAAAGTGTACTGAATGTCTGGATGTTACCATCTAAACAAATTGTCTTTAGACTGGCACCTGTCTTAATAGCATGGCAGGGTTAATGTTAATATTTAGAACGTTTATAGCTGTTATATATTGCTCCTTTAGGAGCCTTACCTGAAAAGCTAAAGCTGTCTACGTTATTGCAGTCCTACCTAGTTTGGTGCAGAATTATGTTGCCAGAACAACCTGTATTAGACTGATGCAGTGGAATTGGGATGAAATCACTCTGGAGTCATTGCAGCCAATGGACACTTGTGTGTTCCAGCTCATTTTTATATTCTAAGGTGACCAAATGGAAATAAAACCTGAAATAGATTAAATAAATGCATGACTTCAAGTACTTCAAATGTGAGATGTCCTTCCTTTCTTGGTGAGGTGTTTGAAATGAGTCTGAAATATCTAAGAGGAAAAGTTTTGAGCATGTTTAACCAGCAACTAAGAAGTAAAGTATATTTTCCCCCTTCTTTTTAGCTTAAAATGGTCCATTTCACTTTAGTAGAAAAAGAATTAATCTTTAGATTAAAAGTTCATTCCAGAAGAGATTTAAGATATTAATGAGTCAGGGTTAGTAGAAAAATATGATTTTGATGAATGTAAACAAAGTATAGAAAAGAGACCAGTACCGCAGACTTTTTTTTTTTTCCCTGTTGATTTTGTAAGCAAGCAAATTGCTGGCTAGAGACAGATGCAATATGACAAGTTACTGCAACTCCTTCTTTTTCCAATATTTAGAAATTCTATTATTTCAGTCTAGTTTTTCAGTAGAAGTTAAGACTGTCAACATCAAAATTAAACTAGATGACTAGAGAGAAATAGGGCTACAACTTGGAGTAGGGCTTTCTAACTGCTTGGTCTGCTATGCGGTAGACTCCAGAATGATTCATAAAGGGTGTAAAATTTGAAATAGCATTTTCTGCTGGAAATTGGACTTTTAGACTATAGGCCAGTCTTTTTATCATCTACTGTATCCCCCCCAGTCAGCTGTCCTCTGATGATTATAACTGGTTTTTAATGGACTGCTCTACATTATATTAATAGCTTGCATATTGATGTATTTATTAATTTCATTCTTTCTCAAAATGCTGCCTTATGGGATCCAGTTCTTGATGGGAAATAATAGACCAGTGATTAGTTGCCGGGTTTCACCTGATTTCTGAAGAGTTCCGTTTTTGATTATATTTTTGAGCTAAAGTTGTATGTAGAAGGTCTCTTATCTGTACATAAAAGATCTAATATATAAAATTAAGTACTGTATGTGTCTATCTGTTAGGGACACAATTTTAGCTGATTTTTTTTGTTTGGTTTTGTCCTGGTGTAGTCAGGACTGTAATGCTAGCTGCAGTAGGAGTCCTTACTTAGAGCGTCCAGGTTTAAGGATGCACAAAGAGATACTGGGATATAGAAATCATATTTGCAGTGGTTTTTACTAATGAAATATTAATAGTATTCTGAATTGCCTGTTCAGGCCAGGTCCAGATTGCTCAATACTTCTTTCCTTTCTTTTTCTCTTTGCTGGAGGCACTAGATTTGAGTAGACTGTTATTTTTAGGGTAGACAATGGCCTTTTTTTGACATTGCCAAACTATAATACTGTCTTACGTTATGCTGAAGACTGAGTCGATATATTGTGATAAGAAGTCATAGTCCAGTTTCGGGAAAACAGCACATGAACACTTAAATGTATTCAAGCTTTTCACCCCTTCTCTTTTGCCAATTTTGGCCAACAAGTTGCATCAGAGGTTAGTTGGTTGTGTGTTGGAAACCCGTCAGAGCTTGTGGTCTGAATGTTAATATCTTTCTGCAGTATAACACTCTGTGTGGAGGAGGTCCAGATAAGCAACCTCTAAAGCCTTGGATTTCTTCCAAAGTAGTTTATTGGTTTTCTATTTATAGCTCTGTGCCTGTCCATGTGTTATGTGCCTGACCTGTTGGATCAAACATTTGTTCAGTGAGCAGTGAAGCCAACGCAGCTGCTTTGCTGGGCGTGTGCTCAGGGCTCACAGCCCCGCGGTTCACCACCGTGGCAGAGATTCCTCCCATCCCTGTCTCCATGAGGCGGCTTGCTGCTCGGCTCTGGGTGTGGTGGAAGGCAAACCTTTGGACCGTCTTTTCCTTGGTAGAGGCATTTATTTGTGTCTTTCTCAGCCAAGTCTGCCTACATATGGATCTTGTAAAATGTCTGAGATAATGATATTTCTATACATCTTTCTTTCAAATACAGGGGTAGAGAGTGACTGCTGGATAAAGAAAGAGTATGTCTTCTTGTTTGCTTGGAAAACACGTTAAAGGATGTTGTTTGGAGAATTAGTTGCTGATTCTCTTGTTTCTATGGCTAACTATAGGACTAAATATTTACTGTTGATTTTACTGTAAACTGTCTGCACACAGTCTTGAAAGGTGAACAAAATATGCCAGCTTGAAGTAGAGGCTAAGGATTATTTCTGCCTTGTATACAGTTCAGACATTATAGCAGGATGTAGAAGTCTAAGTCAACACAATGTGACATGATGTGACATGATCAGGTTGTTCTCTGCTATAACTCTAGGTTCCTTCTCTGGAAAAATGAAACTATTTAAGAACGTAGAAAATTTATTCTGTACCTTGGATTCATGGCGTATATAGTCCTGTACTGTGTGTCTACCAGTGGGCAATGGCATGTTACCCATCATCTCTATTAGAGGCTACATCCCAGCCTGTTTTCTCTAGCATCTGCTCTGACATATTTTTAAAGGTTTTGTCTAATCTCTTTTTAAACCTCCTGCTGCTGTTTGCTTTCACAGCCTCCCATGGCAACAAATTCCAGATGCTTAATATCCACTTGATTAAAAAGTACTTTATCTTCTTGAAACTCAACTCCTAAATGTTTCAATAAACATCCCCTATTTCTGTTATTGTGGTACTTGGTGAATAATTTTGCCTTCACTGTACCTGATGCTCAAGTGTTGATATTGTACGCCTTCGTCATGTTTCTTCTCCTCCCCAAACTATGAACTCCTACCCTTTTTTGGTCTGTCTTCCTAAAACATCTGTTCCAGCCTCTTAATAATTTTCGTACTGGTTTCTCAGTTCCTGTATATGTGCAATTAAGTGTTCCTACCTCCTTGTTGTAGCTCTTTTCCTTTATTGAATTTTAACCTATTTTTGTTGACATACTCCCTTAAAGAGTCAAAAAATGCTTTGAAATTTTAATCTACTCTTGCAGCATGCTTTCAATTCTCACTGCTTTGGTTTTGCTTGGAAATGTAATAAGCACTTTTCATTTCTAGTCCATAATTTAGATTGTTAATGAAGACATGAACAAAAACAGATACACAGCAGAATCCTCTGAATCTTGTCTGAAACGTCTTCCCATTTTTTCAATGAGCTTGATATTTTAACCAGTTTTACACCTCTTCTGTAATAATTTGCATATAGTTTCTGTGGTTTGTAAGCAAGTTTTTATTAAAGATGAGAGTATATATTATTTTCAGCTTCTCCAGCAGAATAATAGTGCTTGTGACTAGGAAAGATAAAATCAAAATTGATCAATGTGACTTTTTCATGACAAAGCTTCTTACCTTCTTGATGTCTACATACAACAGCTTCGTTACTTGTTCAGGTATTTTCTAGAGACTGATGCTAAAATAACTAGTTTATTGTTTGTCGGCTTCCACTGTCTCCTCACCTTTTTTTCTTAAATATGGTTAATGCTTTTGCTTTTTCCGGTCTTCTGATACTTATGCTTGTGAGTTTTCAGAGGTGAATCCTAAAGGTCCTGTTTTAGTCTCAGCCAGTACCTTAAATATCCAAGGACAAGGCCTACTAGGTCCAGTCAATTTTACAATATTTAACATACCTTAGCACTCTTGAATAAGTTCCTTCCTATTATTTTTAATAGGATTTAAGTGTTGAGTGGCATTATTCATAGTAGCTGCGGGATTCAGTGAAGATTATTCATGTACATGGATTCCTGATTAAGGAAAAATAATCTTTATAGTAATGTTTTTCTCTAATAAACACACGTGATCGTTTTAAGAACTAAGGGTAATCTGAGAATGATTGCTAATTTTTGAAGTCCAGTTCCTTGCTGTCTTTGGCAGGTGTGTTGTAGCATGCTGTAGAACCTGGCTCATAAACAGATCTTCAAGAGCTGTTGAACTGTTATTGGTGTTGCAGATGAGTGCTTTTGTTGTCACACTTATGTTCAGACATGTTGTGGGAAAGAGCAGACTAATGATAGGACAGAAGGTGTGAAAACCTGCCTCTTAGAGCCTCAGCAGTTTGGCAAGCAGATGTCTACATACAATAGCTTCATTACGTGTTCTGGTATTTTCCAGAGACTGAAGCTAAAATAACTGGTTTACTGTTTCTGTGTTAATGTGGTGTGGAAGTATTACCTTCTTTACTCTTTAAACAGGTATAAAAAATGAAGCACTAGTTCAAAGCCATGACATGTTTTCTTGTTATGTGCTCGGTTTTGTCAGTAGATGCAGCATTGCAATTTCATGGCTTCTGTTTTGGGAGAGAAGGATATTTTTGTAGTGGAGGAAGTTCTGTATTGGAGAAAGAATAAGTTTCTGATTAAATTTAGTGTCTCACAGAAATACCTGTTGTTTGTGAAGAAACTGAAAGATTTAGGAGCCAGTGAAGTGTTCCTAATATTTTTTCAGCTATGGGAGTGCAGTAAAGATTGAGGCTCTTTTCTTGCTCTCATTTCCAATTCTGCTTGGGTATCACAGGCTGTGATGGAACCTTAATTGCTGATGCAACCCCATGCTTTGTTTTAGTAAATGCAGAATTTTGGTGGATTTATTTTAACATAGGTATTGTTTAAGCTAGTTGAGTCAAGTGAAAGAAACACATTTTACTCACAGTATTTCTGAGAGTCCTTGTTCCTGCAAGAGTTTCTTTCCCAATCTTCCATAAGCTCTGAACAAATCTTTCTCTCATGCAACAGAATTTCTGGGCTTGAATATCAGTACACTCAAGCTAGTTGGTGCTCTGGCCCCAGGCCTCCTAGCATCTGTAGTAGCCTTTAAATGTGTAAAAGAGAGAATGAAATGCTCTGTTTGCTGTTTTCTGTGAGTATGGGAAGGAAAAAAAGAAATGTTGCACATACACACACAGGCATGCATGGATGGTATAATAGAGCAGTGATATGGTCTGTTATAATCTGTTTCAATTAGAAAAAGTTTATTTGAAAATTGTCAGCATTATGACAGAGTGCATGAAAATAAAGACTTATTACCATTGTCTAAAGATAGACTCGGAAGACTTGTTTGATGCAAGTAGCTATTTTTTATTCTTTCTTTGCTAATATAAGTATCAAGTTTAATCTAAACAATTTCCAAATATTAATTTATAATGTAATGTAATAATTTAAAGGCAATCAAACCCCCACCACTTAGCAGGAGTAATTTCAACATGAACTGTAAAACTATTTAAAATCCTCTTTATTATCTTTATAATTTTTTTAAAATGGTCTTTACCTGACCTTTCAGACCTGTGACTAAAAATGTAGAGTTAGGAGAATCACAGACTTGGAATTTTTGCTTTATTTTATTTACTATTTTATTCTATCCTTAGTTCAGAGAAAAACTACTGTAATCACAGGTGGGTTTATATGTTGATTTAAAAGATTCTCTATGCTATTTGTAACCATATTGTTAGGCTAGTACTTAAGAAAAAGTGAAATAATTAATCCATTATAGCTATCAAAGACAACTGCATAAAATAAAGGATCTGTGAAAATAAAGGCAGTACAATACATTTGTGCAGTTCTGTCTTTATTTTTGTGCTGGTAGAATAGCAGTGGTCTTACTGGTGGTGCTGACTTTGTGCTGCTCACAGTGAGCAGCACCCAGTCAAACTGCAGAGCTTGATGAGCTCTATACATGCGGAACTGAAAGAACAGGGATTTAAACTCCATACAATTTTCAACTACAGCACAGAAGTCAAGAAACCTTGAATATGTTCCCTAAAATTATGTGGATTGAAAATTAATACTAGATTAGGAGTATTTATTCAGAATTGTTTTGACCTCCCCTTTCCATATTCCTTTAACATGAGCATGTAGAAATTGCTACCTCAAAATTTCCTGAGCTTAAGGCATCTGTTGCAGCTACCTTTTTTTCCCCCACACCCCCCCTCCTCCTTGTGATACCATATTATTGTTGGTACACTGTAGATTTTACATGAACTTTGGCCTCCAGGCTTTAAGCACATTAGAAGGTTTCTAGAGATGTTTTATGACTTACAACACGTGTGATAGAGGTACTGTGGCCACCTCTGACTGAAGCATCTCTCGCTCTCTCCATGTGTACTGGCCCAGCCTTGGAGGGTGATGTGGTCCCCGCTGGCCCAGTGATCCCACCACTCTCTGTGGTTGTTGTGCTGCTTGCATGGCGGTGTAGCAGGAAGACGGGAGTTATTCCATGGAGCAGCAGCATGAAGTCGTTCAGACCGTGTGGTAGCTACGGTGCTCGTGCTACACATTTAACCGACGTGTGGACTCAGAACTAGCCCCAGTGAGTAGAATGGCTGCATTATCCTGATCTGGGAGGAAAAAGAGCCCTGTTGTTGTGAGCCATGCTGGGTCACATTCCCTGCCCTCGGGGACTAGAGAACGAGGCCAGGCTCTGTTTGGCTTGCTGGTTATGGGAGTAGCTTTGCTGTCTTGCTGCCATGGTGATATGTTCCGTGCGTGGAGGAACCTGCATCAAAGAGTTTCTGCGAACACACTTGCAGTACTGTAAAAGACTGCATGAGACAGTGGTCATCTTAACAGGAGTCTGAAACATGAAGAAATGGCATAGAGCAGTGTCTCAGACCCGAGTACCGACTTTTCTTTGGCACATCTTAGTTTTTATTGCCAGTAGTATGAGAAAATGAGACAATGTTTAATGATTTTCTCATAAATCCCAGTGTGTGTCTGACTGCAGCCTTAGTTCTGGACACCCAGGTGCAGTCATTTCTAATTCTTTTTAAATGTTGCTGTGATTCTACCTTGCAGCAGGGGAAAAAAAGTTCCAAGTTTTATTTATTTCAGAAGTAGGCTTTGTTATGGCTGAAGAACATGTTCTTATGCTGTATTCTTGTAAGATTTTAGTCAACATATTAGAAGTACAGATTTAAACATATATTTGAAATGTATAGAAGTGTCTAACATGCATTATATTTAAAATATGCATATAACCGAAGCAGCACATTTGGTGTTATTGTTAAAGAAAAGGATGCATTTGTCACTAAATTTCAGATGAGTTTTTTCCTGTTTGTCTGAAGAAGTTATTTGCTGTGTTTTAGATTTTCACAGACTGAAATGCAATGTTTATATCTGATTTGTTCTGAAAGGCATGAGCATGTTTCTCCTGAGGTGTGCACTAGTTGGGAAGTTTTGGAAGTTCATCTAAAAAAGAAGTTAGGTCTTTTCTTTTTGTGTATGGGAAAATATTCTTATTATTCTGAAAGTTATTACCTCTTAAATAAAATGTCAGGAACAATGGAAATACTTTGAAGTTGGTTATAGCTGCAAGCATGACATTGCTTCCTTTTCCTTACACTTTTCAGGCTTTCCCATGAACTGTCCCACTTTCCCATTCCCGTATGAGGCTTTTTTCTTTATGTGACATTTTAATTACAGGACAATAATGAAAATTAAGAAAATAACTATTGCAACAGAAATTATATATTTATTTTTTTATATGTGTGTGTGTCTTCTGCAAATTTACTTCAGTAGAAAAACGCACAGTATATTTGAGCATTTGGTTTCAGAATAGAATATACTTTAAGTTTATGCAACTATGTAAATAGCATGTCAAGAGACTGTCTTTAGGAGGTTTCACATTTATCTAAGGTGCTACCAGCTGCATCTGATTTATTACTGCAAGATTTCATAAGGTAGTGCTATGCCACATTTTAATATTTAATCTGAGATGTGGAGGGCATTACCTGTCACACTGGGCAACAGTCTCCCATTGTTTCCTTGAATCCCATCTATCTTCTGTAAATTTGTTTTCATTATATTATAAATACTGTGGGGCAAGGACTTGCCAAAGTGTCTGATTGGCTGAGACAATCATGGTGACAATGTCAGGTACTTTTTGTAGCAATAAAAAAAGACTTTGTTCTTCAGTCTTCTTGCAGTAACGTTTTTTTTCAGCCAAACACAACAAAACTTTTGAGTGCCATCCCAAGTGCGTACTTTACCTGTGAGGAGCAATCAGAAAATACGTAGTTAATGTAGGAATCATTATTTTAATGCATAATATTTTCCTTGTGGAACAAACAGAAAGCAGTTTAAATTATGAATATTATTTGTGACATGAATTATTTAACAGTGTCTGAGAGATTTAAAATACATCTCAAGGTGATATATGACGGACAGTTTTGAGAGTGTTTTCATCCTGAGGTGTGTTTCATGTTGACAGCTACGGCACTAAGATCTTCAAAGAAATTTAGATCTTATGTAAAAGTTTTAGAGTCTCAAGTCGTTGACTCAAATGTGCTCATGCCATTAAAACTTTTTTAATCTTAATCTCTTTCAGTCCCAGCAAAGATGCATTGTGATCTTTGCACTGGTGTGCTGCTTTGCAATTCTGGTTGCACTGATATTTTCGGCAGTGGATATTATGGGAGAAGATGAGGATGGACTCTCAGAAAAGAACTGTCAAAATAACTGTCGGTAAGAGGTAACAAACAAAACTTCTCTTTAGGGGTGGAAAGGAACATATGTGTGTTATATAAGGGCATAAAGTGATTGATTGCTGTAATCCTGTGATGTAATTGGGGAGAGAAGGTAACAGAGGAATTCATTTTGAATTTCTGGTTTGAGAGGTTAGTTTAACAAAATAAAGTACACTTTTTGAAGCTAATTTTGGTGGTATGTTTTGAGCACGACCCTTGTCGTGCTCAATTATTTTGATCAATTGTTTGATCAATTATTTTGCAAGCCTGGGTCAAAACCCATTAAGTTTCTGTAATTGAGTACTGAGATGGATCACATAGTTCCCAATTCTTTCATGCTTTTTTTTCACCAAGAGCAGTTCTTTCTTTCTTCAGAAGGGCCACCAGTCCCTTTTGACCTAAGACTGCTGTTGCTTCTATGTAGGGGGAGCTTTTCTATGTTCCTGTTTGATGCATTCTGCTTATAGAGACATGGACTTTCCTACAAACTGTAAAGAAAATTAGTGATATGATCAGAAAGACACGAGGTGACAGCGTAGAATTAAGATTTGTCTCAGACACCTGCCGTGGTTGTGTATATCTTTTAACTTTAGTTTTAAGTAGGTGATTAGTTTTTTGGGCCTTTAATTTCCAGACTGTGAATCTCATTTTGCTGTTCCTCACTGTCAGCTTACCCTATGAATCTATTCATTAGTGATGACCAATGTATTTCGTGGGTGGTTCTGTCCCAGGTCCTCTTCTGTCCACCAATAAAGCTGATTTAAAAGTCATTTGTAGACTTCATTCCCAGGTGTATTCTGTTTGGATTTTTTTCAAGACTTTGACTTTTATATAGAGCACCCTCTCTGATTCAACTTTGTGGAAAAAACAATCATTGTTAAATAACTTCTCAGAAATCCATTCTAATCTGATAAGGGGTTTGCTGGAGCAGGAAGGGGACCTCTGGGCATCCTCCAGCCCCTGACCCCGCTCAGAACAGAGGTACAGCAGGTTGCTCAGGAATGTGCACAGTCATGCTTTGTGTAGCTCCAAGGATGGACTCCACAGCCTTTCTGGGCAACCTGTTCCACTGCTTGTGCAGAATCTACCCAGCTACCAATGCCTGGGTATACAGTCAGTAGGCGATAATTGAGATTTGTGTTTTAGAATAATTTAATGAAAGATTACTGTGTCTTTGAGCCTTTGATCCCTGTTTCTGCTACTCTTTGTTGATTTTGTGTGAAAACTCTTTTGGGACAGTGCCTTTTTATGCTGCACCTGTCATACTGCAGGCAGCACTGATTCAGAATTCAGAAAATTTTATTATGTTTTTTCAGTTATAATAGGTTTTTATATTATTTTGTACATGCTGCTTAAGAAGAAAAAAACCAAGAAGATTTAAAGAATCTGTTACTTCTTTCAAATGGAATATACTTGCAGCATCAGGTAGCTTTGTCCTGAAACCAACTGTCCTTCTGGCACTTTGTTCCCAGAATTGTTTTTAGGTTTGGTTTTGTTCACTTCATAGTACGCCTACAGGTCTGGACAGCCTTCTGATATCTTCTCTGAATTTTCTAGAGTTCAGCCAGCTTTCCTCATCAAGGTCTTAGGTGTTTTTCACTGTGAGGTGTTGCCTTCCAAAATTTTTAAAGATACTTCATGTGTCACCTCTACACCCACTGTCTCCATGTGTGAATCTTTGACAGAACTAGGTCAGATGAGGGGAAAGTCTTTCTGCTCGTTGGCTTCAGTGTGCTGCACCCGACTTCAACACACACAAAAACTACAGCACCGTGTTTCCTCTTAGTTATATCAACTACTGATTTCCATTTTGTTCTGGGCAGTGGCATAAACCTAGCCAAGGAAGGACTTCACCTTCTTCACTTTGTGTTCTTAAAAGAGAAAAAAAATCAAAGTAGATGTGATGTACAGTGCTATGGAAAGCTAGGATATTATTTTTTTCCATGTGTCACATTAATTGCTTTTGTCTCTTTGTATGGATTACAGCAATCTGCCTTTCCAAAGATACTCACCTTTGCTCAGTTTTTTGGTTGGTTCACATGTGTCAGTCTTCTCCTCTCCTGGGTTGTGTTAGAGGAGCCTGAGTCCAGATTCAGCCCTTTGTTGACTTTAAACATAAGAGTCAATTAAACTGCTCTGCGTTTATGGGGATAAAAGTGATCTCAGACCCCAGCTCTATTTTAAGGTGCCTTTCACAGAGTGATTCAAGTGCATAATGTAGCTACTCGTGCGTGAACCAGAAGGCACATAAACACTGTGTGTGTAAACTGCCTAAACCATTCCTAACAGCAGTATCCCAGTGCTGCCAGCTGCTACCTGCTAACATCGAATCCTTCTCTACATGATGAAACTGGGGTCCTTTATGTGTTAAATGCATTGCAGACTTCACTGAAGTGTCACAAATCAATTGCTGCCAATGGCATGTATTTAGTACCTGGGCTAAGCACTTTTAATAAGTAAGACAAGAGTTATTGAAATCTTATATTTCTGCTGTGTGAGTACTTTCACTGACATTCGGGATGAGGTGCTTACATTTGCAGGATGTGCTGAGACAGAATGGTAATAGATGATCCTTTTGTTGTTGTTGTTGATCAATTGTTTGTCAAATACAAGTTTATATGTATGATCCTGGAATTCTTTTTTTCGTTTTAATTGATTGAATTTGTGCAGAATGGTGATGGGAAAGGATACTGTTGATTTAAGAAGAACTTTGCTGATGGTTTGTTAAAGGCCTTTTTCTTTGGAAAATTTCATTGCCGTGTTTTTATTTTAAAGGAAAATACACCTGAAATAGAATTGTAGTCTAGAAAGTTCTTTGGCTAGAAATTTTTGGAGCTTGTGTCAAAAAATAGAATTTTTAAGAGAGAAAGAGAACATAAGAGGAAGACATTTTTAGAGTCTAGGACTTTTTGTAGCCTGAGGAATCATTGAGGTATGTTGCATGTGTTTTTTTCCAGTAAAGCTTACATCTTTCTTTACTGTTGTGATTGTATTGTTCAGGAACACAAATGCAACCTTTCTGATCTGCTTGTTGTAATTCAACATGAAGTTCCTCTTCTGTAAACTACTCCTCAAACTCTTATTACATGGGGAATACTTACTGCATGTGTTCCCAAAATGACCTTGCTCTTTATTGATGTAACAAAAGTAAGTCAGGAAGTAGAAAATCAGGCTTTTTTGTATATCTTATCTGATAGATGAAGGGGTTGATGCTACCATCCTATTAAAAAGAATGTCAGCTGATTGACATATAAGGAATAAAACAATAGCAATGCTTGTAAAAGTTGAGGCTTTGCAGTTTATGCTTGGTATGTGACAGAAATAATTCTCTTGAGACATCCACATTAATGTTGTTGGGCAGCCCTGATGCATGAGACTGGATAAGAGGATATGCTTAGCAATCTGGGAATTTTGCCTGTCTTGCTGTGGGTCCATTAGACACTGAATCTATAAAATTAGATTATTGTAATCTGAAAATAGTGCATTTTAATGGCTGATCTATTGTGAATAAATCTTGGCTAGCCTCTGATGTAATGTCAGTTAAGACTTACTTGGCTTTGTTGAAATTAACTGATAAACTCTAAAGATGGTGATTTGGGAAGCAGAAGAAATTACAGCTATTGAGAGGGGGTCTCTGCTATCCAAACTGTTTGAACCAAGGTCATTTTTATTTATTAGAAGTAACTTGAGCTGTTCAAGGCTCAACTTGAGTCTCTTCTCCTGCTTGTCGCTGCTGATAGTCAGGCTAGGTTTCCTACACAGTTTGCCCATGCCCTTAATTATCCTTGTCTCACAGGCTTTTCCAATATCCGTTGAAGCAGTTGTAGCAGCTGGCATAGCTCCTACCTCTGGCTGTGGGTTTGGCCCTATCTCTTGAGAGAGATTACAGAACAAGGTGGAAAGGGAAGCAATGGCAGCTACTTTCCATGCTTCCCAAGCTTAGAGTGTACTAAAACTTTTGTCAGTATAATTTTTTTTATCTATATTGCCTTTCTCTGGTGATAATTGGACGGATTTTCTTGTTTGCTGTTTGTGTATGTTTTCAAGGCAGATTCTGTCGTGCATTCTGTTCCAGTGATGCTGTTTTGCTCATTTCTCTTCTCCTCAGAGTAATACATAATGAAGGCACTTGTTCTTTTGTGTTTGGATTTGTGTTGGAGGAATTTACTGTTCTGTGTGACAGGAGTGACAAAGCCTATTTATTCACTTCATGATTGTAGGGAGGCTTTGACCAATTCTGCCGTATAACAAGTAAGTGATGATACTTGAGCAGTGTTTATGGGTTTTTTAGATATTGTGTGAATTGTTTTGGATAAGGGTTCATATCCTCTTTAATTTAGGTATCTTGGAGAGCAGCTGTATTTTCCTGTTGAAATGCAAAGCTTTAGAATTCAACAGTACCCTGCAATACTGAGTTTCAGAGATTAAACCTTATTGTATACAATAATTGTTTTTATTGAACAATTACTGCGTGTTGCATGCATTGCTTTCAGTTTCATTAGATGGTTATTCTATGGTTGTGAAAGAGGGCTCACAATTGATTTTTTCTGTTGCTTTGTAAATCTTTCTTTCAACTACTCTCTGCTATTTCACCAAGTACAGTTTTGCAGCACTATTAAATAAGCATACTGCAGCACAATCTTACATTCATTTACCTTGGAAGAGCTTTGCCCCTGGCTTGTTGTGGAGGAGATTTTCTCTGTGCTGCGTGGGTTCTGAACATAGCAAGGTTTATATTGACTGGTTTCTATTTAATAAACAAACTATGACAGGCATAATTGTTAAATGTCTAAACAGAACAAGATGCTCAGATTTTTAAAACAAGCCTGTTAAAGAGCAACTGAAGATTTCTATTTACAAAACAACTATTCCATTTGGCATAAAAATGCCTTCTGTCAATATGATGGACAAAAGGATCAAGTCTACCCTCAGTCAGTTTGCAGACAACACCAAGCTGAGCAGGAGTGTTGATCTGCTGGAGGGTAGGAAGGCTCTGCAGAGGGAAATGAACAGGCTGGATTGATGGGTCAAGGCCAGAGGTATGAGGTTTGCTGAGGCAAAATGCTGGGTCCTGCACTTGGATCACAACAACCCCTTGCAGTGCTATAGGCTGGGGGCAAGGTGGCTGGAAAGATGTCCAGTGGAAAAGGACCTGGGGCTGCTGGTTGACAGCAGCTGAGCATGAGCCAGTGTGTGCCCAGGGGGCCAGGAAGGCCAGAGGCATCCTGGCCTGTATCAGCAAGTGTGGCCAGGGCCGGGATTGCCCCCTGCCCCACTCAGTGCTGGTGAGGCCACACCTTGGGTGCTGTGTCCAGTTCCTGGCCCCTCACTACCAGAATACGTTGAGGTGCTGGAGTGAATCCAGAGGAGGGCAACAGAGCTGGGGAAGGGTCTGGAGCACAAGTTATATGAGGAGTGGCTGAGGGAGTGGGGATGTTTAGCCTGGAGACCATATTGCTCTCTTCAATCATTTGAAAAAGGCTGTAGCCAGATGGGGGCTCCCCACCTCTTCTCCCTCATAACAAGTGACGGAATTAGAGGAAATGGCTTCAAGTTGTGCCAGGGGAGGTTCAGGTGGGGTATTAGAAAAAATTTCTTCACCTAAAGGGTTATCAAGCATTGAAACAAGTTGCCCAGGGAAGTGGTAGAATCACTATCCCTGGAGGTATCTAAGAGACATAGATAAGGAATTCGGGGACCTGGTTTAGGAGTGAACAGGGTAGTGCTGAGTTAATGGTTGGACATGGTGATATTAAGGTCTTTTCGAACCTTAGCAATTCTACGGTAACTATTTACCTCTTGGTTTTGGATGATATAGAGAATGAGCTATAAAGCCATCTAATTTTTCAGTTGATCTCTATTTGCAGTCATTTTTATTTTTGCATCAAAAGAAGGAATACGCTTTCAATTTAGTTTTTACTGAAGACCTGCAAAGACCTGGTGTACCTCCTGTAAAGTCATTCAACATCCCAATATAGGGAGCGAAATCACTAATGTAACAAATTTGCACAAGAAAAAATGCTACCTATCCTACCTTTTTTCATTTTTCAAAATGTATTTCAATGGAAAAGATACTCTATTAACAGTACAGTACCTGTACTGATACAGTTCCTCAGTACCTCTGCAGAGTACCATTTTTTTGCTCTGTTTCTGCATAAAATAATTTTTAAAAGGGAATTTTTCTTTTGTTTTGCATTTACTTTCAGCTCTGAAGTGTCTTCACAAATTGAAAAGTGAGTGACAAAACTCATGATCTCTTTAGATCTTACTCTGCTTTACTCACGGTAGATAATTAATTACACAGTTCATAATGAATTACATTTTATCAAGAAGGTCTAAATAGGTCTGGGCTTCTACTAACTTTATTCAAACACATAAACCTACTCTTTTTCCTACTCTTTGTTCAGTTAAATCTAATTAGTTTCTGTAGAGTTTAGGACAGAGGACTTTTGAGTCTCCTTAAGGCAGCTTTTTCTGTCATGCTAAGTATTGTTTAGGATGTAATAGAGAGATTAATATATTTTGTGTTTTTGAAAGTTATCAAGTTCGTGTTTATTTCTGCTTTTATGACTTAGAATTTATGAACTGACATCAGAGAAAATGTTCCAAGCTGATAGAAATCAAATTCCAATTACCTTAAGGTTCCTAAGTAATGCAGGTGGGATAAAGGAGCAATTCATGTGTTAGAGTATCCTTTCTCCTCTGCAGCTTGCTGGAGCTTCTCTATGATTAAATTTTTTCTCTTTTTTTCCCTCCCTTTCTCCCTTCTCAACTGAATTTGTTCTTTTCTCTTTTCAACTTAATGTGTTCAGAAGACTGAAATGTCTTCCTCCATGCAGAACTCATAAGATTTCTGAGGTCATTTTCTATACCAGATTGTAAGGCTATACTAAACAGTCATTAAATCTAAAATTACTGGTCATCCTCATGATCTTGAACACCGATTTGTGGCATTTCAGAGAGGCTTTTGTTCTGCCTGCTGTGAATAACGATCCAACTTAATAAAGCTCCCTGATAAATTGTTCTTCCTCTTGCTTGTGGGAAAGGCATTAAAAGTAGCTAAAAATTGTAGTAGAATCTGTCTGAATCCATGCTCCATTTCAGGGTGACTTGTTTGTTCAGCCAGAGCTGACTGTGCATCAGATCCTAGCAAGCACCTGTTCCAGTGACACCATTTATTTTTAATTGCTGCTCCACCCTCAGAGCAGTATATGAAAAAGATCCTTATTATCCCGTCAGGTTACATTAGATGTATTGAGTTCTGTGTCTAATCCTACGATGGTACTGTGAGTGTCCTCTGGGTTAGCATGATTTGATACTCCTCAACAGTGCAAGTTTATCATGCTCGATGATTTTGTGACCTGCTGAGTACTTGGCCGAGTCTGCCTTTCAGAGCACCAGGGCAGTGCTGAGCTTAGGAAAAAAGCAGTTGTGGTCTCTGCTGAAGCCTGAAGCTTTATGCAGAGCTGTTGGTCCTGTTTTGCAGAGCTGTTGGTCCAGTTTGGCCAGGTGAGCTTGAGCTGTTGATGTTTTTCAGCCACATGCAGCTCACTTTGCTGTTGTGGCACCAAGGTTTCAGGCAGGCAGCAGCAGTTCTTGGTGTTAATGCCCTGCAGGGAGGCATGAGGGAGAACTGATAGTTGAGGTTTGTTAGGACTGTTTTTTCCAGGTGCTCTGTGCTTGTACAGGAAGACGTATTTTGGTGAAATGTTTAGGGTTTTCTTTGTTGTTCTGAAGATTTTCTTCCTGGTTTATTTTCCTCTTGTTAATACATGGATGAAATTTAGGTGGAGCCAGAGTCACCTCTCTGTAGTCTCTTATATGGTCTCCATAGGTCCACGTTTCTCTAGTTAGACAGAGCATCATTGTCTGCAACTAACACTTTAGATAGAAAGCACTCTTGCATGCTGGGCAGCTGAATGTCAATGATATTTGTTAATCAGGAAAGTATGAGTTTGCTTCCTTTATTCAACTTGTCCACATCCAATTGTCTTGACCAATGGTAAAAAACAAACTGGAGGACTGTTTTATTACCATTTGTGTTTTTTCATTTTATGTTTTAGGGGTTTTTTTTCCCCCCATAATTAATTTGCTTCCTGTCAACCAGACTGGAAAACAAAAAAAAATGTGCAAATACCAGCCTTGATGTGTGCCAGATACAGTGCCTTATCTGTAATTTATTCTCTATATTGGCCAGTTCTTTCCAGCCAAGGTTATTTCAAAATTATTACACAGCTCAAAGGGAGTTTTCATGACAGCATCATAATTTGGTTGGCTTAAAGCTGATTTCTTCATGTACTAAGTGTTGAAATGGCTCTTCTAAGCACCATCAGTGATTTGCATGCCTTATGATATGAGGGGGAGGATTCATCTTGCCTCAGACTAAACTTTTGGTGGATATTTAATGACACATTGGAAGTGTTGCCTTTGACTTTTTACTATTTTTCTAGAACTGCTTGGAACTCATAAATATGTTACATTCATGTATATGACCACAGCTGATAACTGATATCTTTTGTCAGTTTGGCAGATATATAGTTAATGGATTTTATTGTTCTAGCAAAACAATTCTTTAAAAAACTTTTTGGGAAAATAAAGTTATTTTAAAAAAAAATTATTTGTTGTCATTTATGAAATAGCTCCCCAAGTCAGGTGGACTTAAATAATAATAATTTTTAGAACTCTTCTACTGGCTGAGTATTGGAGAAAAATGCACTGTTACCAATAGTTTTGCAAAATATGAATATACATAAGCTTTATAACGAATCATGGAACTTTAAAGAAAGAATGAACTTGTCACCAGCATGAGGCAGGCAGACGTGATCTGTTTTTTGTTCAAACACTGTCAAAAATACTAGTTCTTTTTTTCAGCTGGCTTCTGGTCACTTGTATCATCTTGGCAGGGCATGTTTTACAGTTCATCGCAGATGCTGGTGGCGGAATAGGCAGACTCAGGTTTCAGTAGATGCAGTAGCAGATACTTGGGTTGATGTATCTGGGACAATGGAGGCTGAAGTGCTGGACTGGTAGAAGTGTCTCCTCCAAGATGCATCCAGCGCCACTGGGATGGTGACAGTCTCCAAGAGCTGCCCCATCTGGTGTACTTCACAGATGCATGTGAGCCACTTCAGAGATATCCTAAACATCTTCCAGTTTTGGGCAAAGACAGGCTGCCACAACCTGGAGCCAGTCCATTGCTACAGCAGCTTTGGGGAATGGTGTGGGAATGCAGTAGAGATGTAACCTCTGTATGACATCAGACAAACTATTCTTTCTCCTAGTGACACGTCTGTTTGCACTTGACAAGACTTCTTCAGGACTGCCTAGAGGGGAGCAAACTGAATTTTTCAATTTGCTCTTGGGAAGAGTCACACAAATACCTAAAAGGGGCAGCCAACACATTCTTTGTTAGAGGTGCTGGTCTGGCCATGTGCACGTGGTAGAATTTTCAGATAGAAATGTTCTTCTAATATTTGAGGGGGGTTTATGTTTTCAGGGCTTTTTTGAGAGTTGGGATTTTGCTATTTAAATATATTCCATAGGATAAATACTAATAACTCAGTTAATGCTTTCTACTAAGGTCTGAAATGGTGGGGAGATTTTTCTTCCCTTCCCCTTCCC
>WBMZ01014865.1:0-28442 GCA_013400975.1 Atrichornis clamosus
TTTATTTATAAATAAAAAAAATAATCTTAAACCTAGTGGGGATTTTTAATTAATCCTCCTTCTATTTTAATTGGCTTTGTCTATGCAATAAAATCAGTGTAATGTGTCTATATCTTATATAAATTGAGATGTAATTTATATCAAGATCTAAATATATTGAATGAAAAGAAGTACATTAAAAATAAAAATAGATAAATTAAAAAATAAAAATAGATAATAAAAACTAAAAATAGACAAATAAAATAAAAATTTAAAAATTGAATATGCACAAATATTTATATATATATAGTATTTATATGTATGTATGGCTATATGCGCATATTAATTTTGATTGACAAAAATTAACAAAAGGGCTAATTTTTTTTAATTAAAAAAAACCCTCTTTATTTCCAAGGTACAAAACACTGGAATTTTCTGTCAGTCCTTTGTATTCCTTTCGGAGGAAGGGGCGGCACAAAGAGGTGCCACTGCCAAGGGATGCGTTTGGTCGTCCCAGGATTCCTGGGAAAGCCGACTTCCCAGACTCCAAGGATGTCCCCGTGGACCAAGGGGTGACTTCGCACCGATCAATCCCAAAGTGGCACCAACACTTTGCAGCCTTTCCCCGCCGGAGCTGAGGAATTGGGAAGAGGGGTGGCTTTGTCCCGCTCTGTCCCAAAGGAGCGTTGGGACACAGTCGGGGCTTTTCTCCATAAAAACCCAAGGATTTCAGCTCGGTGTGGAGTGGGAGCTCAGCTTAGGAACCGTCGGGATGTCCTGGAATTCTCTTCCAGATCTCCCACCTTGCAGCAGTTTTGGGAAGCCCTTGTCCAAACCTGACTTCCAGGTTCTCTTTGCCCTTGGAACAGCTGGCTCCAAAACCAGCAGGATCCATCTGGGATGCCTTCCCATGGAAGCAGCCCAGGAGGATCCTGCCTTGGCCATCCAGGACGGGATGGGGGGAGTGAATCCCAGCTTGGCGTGTCCACGAGCTGCGGGAAGAGCGGCACTTCCCGGTGCTGTGACTTCACCGGGACAACGTGCCCAGGGCTCTTTGTCCTCCAGCACGGACTGAAAACTCCGGGAAAAGCTGGAACACAGCTCTAGGAATGGCGTGGGTGGGGGGAGAGCAGGATCAGCCCATCAACTCTCCCCTCCACTTCCCAACCGTTGGAAAAACATTTGGGAGCTTTCCCCTCACCTGCTCATCTTTTCTATTCCCGCACGGCTTTCCCCCGCCGCCGGCAGAGAACTTCCTGATTTTTCAATTTATTTTTCCCTTACCTCCGCCTCACTTCCCACCCCGCCTGGAGAGCCCAGCGCGGATTTCCCAAGGATTTCACGTCCCTTCCCTGTCCCTGCAGGTGGGCTGTAAGGTGGCTGTCACCTTCTTCCTCTACTTCCTGGCTACCAATTACTACTGGATCCTGGTGGAAGGGCTCTATCTCCACAGCCTCATCTTCATGGCATTCTTCTCGGAGAAGAAATATCTTTGGGGATTCACTTTATTTGGCTGGGGTAAGTCACGGCTGCTCCTCATGGCCCGCCTGGAAAACCCTCTTGGAATCATTCTCGAGGGGAATCCATAATACGGAAATACGGGATAGGGTGCGGAGACAGGATGGGTATCAGAGACACGGGATTCCTGCCAGGGTAAGTTTTCCCTCCTGGGAAAGCTTTGTCATTCCTGAATTGTGGTGT
Organism: Atrichornis clamosus; assembly: GCA_013400975.1. Lineage (NCBI taxonomy): Eukaryota > Metazoa > Chordata > Aves > Passeriformes > Menuridae > Atrichornis > Atrichornis clamosus. The sequence goes on from WBMZ01014865.1 coordinate 1,681, forward strand.
TGGCACCGTGGCACTTCCGGGGTTTCTGGAAAGGGCAGCTCAGGTTTGGAGAGGCAGCACAGAGAGCCGGAGAATCCCAGGATGGATTAAGTTGGGAGGGACCTTAAGGATCATCCCATTCCCACCCCCTGCCATGGGCAGGGACACTTCCCACTATCCCAGGGTGCTCCAAGCCCCGTCCAACCTGGCCTTGGACACTTCCGGGGATCCAGGGGCAGCCACAGCTTTGCTGTCAGTGCCTCGCTACCCCCAATTTTTTCCGCTTTTCCAGGGAATTTGATGGCTCAATTTGACCGCTGATTTTAGGGAATTATCCCCATCCCTTCCCAATGTCTCCTGCTGGGAAAGCAGCATTTGGCTGGAGGGGCAGGAATTTGGGTGAGGTTTTGAGCATCCAACGCCAGCCCCGGGCTCTGATTTCCTCCCTCAGACCTCAGCTGTTGGAAAATCTCCCTGAGGTCTCAGGAGCGTTGGAAAACCACTGGAAACCTGCAATTTGTGGGGAAGACTATTTTTATTTTCCTTGTCTTTCAACTTGGGCTTCTTTTCCCTGAGTAATGGGAAAAGGGTGGGATGTGGGTGCAAGGAAGGAGAAGACGTTGTGGGCACATTCCAGAGGAGAATGGGATTTCTGTTCGCTCCTGGAATTGATTTTGGCTTCCACGGAATTCCAAGGTGCTGGGACAACAAAACCACTGCCCACGGTTGTCTCCGAATCTGGGAGTTGGGAGGGAGAACTGGGAATGTGTCTGATGATCCTCAGGGATATGAGGAAGGATAATGGGGTGTAGGATTGAACAGGAATTACAGCGGGAAAAACCTGTCCAGAGGGCCTGGATGGGCCAGCAACACTTCCCAGATTCCAGGTCCAAAATGTGCCTTGTCCCATCCTGACGGGATTTCAGGACAAGGGTCATGTGTCCACCACTCCATCCCCTCTCCATGCCGTGATTTTTATGGGAAAAGCTGCTGTGTCTCCCTCACAGCGGAGCTCTGAGCCAGGCAGGAAACACAGAACGGAATTTCTGAAGGATTCCAGGTTTTTGGGATTCCGTAACCCAGGGCAGGGCTTTTTCCAGCTTTTCTCCTTCCCAAGTGCGATACGGGGAAAGAAACTCCTTCCAAACCTGTCCAGCTGCTCCGAAGGTCAGGAACTGCTGGAGCTGCCGGGTGATAAAGGAGGTGTCAATACGGGAAAATCCCAAAGTGGGCATCCATCCCTCAGGGAAAGTCTAGTCCTGGACGGATGGGAAATCTGGGGGAAAATAAAATAATAAAGAGAGATTTGGGGGAGCAACCTGGGCTAGTGGAAGGGGTTGGAATGAGATGAGTTTTAAGGTCCTTCCCAACCCGAGGAATTCTGGATTCTATTTTGGGAATGTGGCATTCCTGAGGGACAGAGAGGCCTCCAGACGTCACCTCATTTGTAAAAGCAAAGAACAAAAACCCCAAATAAAGGAAATTTAAAAAGGAAAAAAGCCCCAAACCCAAGGCCCTCCTCTTCCAAACCTCCGAGCTCTGTCAATTGTCCGTCTCAAAAAACAACATGCAACTCCGCAGAGCAGATTTAGGGAAGCAATTCCCGAGGGAATTCGGGAAGAGAGGGAAGAAACTGTAAAATAATGCCGCGCGTTTCAGGGGAAAAACCCCAGGAAAACAGCGGGATAGGGATTGCTCTCATGAATTCTGCCAATAAGAATCCTGGGAATAATCATTTTATCGGAGCAAGCACGGAGCTGGAGTCACACCTGTCACAACACCCAGCATCCATGTGCTCCCAGCAGCCTGAGGCTGCTCCACTGAAATTCCTCTGGAATGAGAACACAGGATCCCTCCGGTGACATTTGGGAATGCTTTGTTTGGATTAGGAGAATGTACACACGTGTTGTTTGGATAGTTTTTGGGCACTGGGAAGGGCAAACCAGTCCAGGAGCCACTGGAGCCACTGGAAAAACTCCAGTTCCCTGCAGCGGGCACTGGATCCTGCCCACAGCACCGCAAGGGATGGCAGGGAGTCAGGGATAAAGGATTAAAAGCCGAGTTTGTCCCCAAAACTGGGATATTATGGCAATAAACAATGAGCATTTATCCTGCCTGGAATCTCCAGGATGGAAACAGGGAGAAAAATCACCCTACAACACCTTGTTCCCAGACTGCTGGGAAAACCAGGACAAATAACCTTTGATGTCAGATCCATGGATTTCTGTCGGGTCTTTTCCATCCACATCCTCACTGGCACAGGCTTCCGTCAAAATCCTCCGTTCCCTTCTTCCAAGGGAGACCCTGAGGATGGAAAGGAACTTTTCCCATGCCAGCTCCCACCCCAAATAAATAAATAATGACATTATGGGCCACGAGAAATCCCTCGGGAGACTCCAAGCTCCCGGCAGCTGTTTTCTGAAGGAAGTCCAGGAATCATGACCAGTAGCCAGGAAAGCCAAGCTGATTCCATTGGCATTTTTCCTTCACACACACACAGCTGGACTGCCCGGGATTGCAGCAAATGGGGATTGCAGGGACACCTGGAAAAGAGAAAAAAGGATGCTGGGAGGAGCTCAAATCCAAAAAAATCCATGGTGGTGATCCCTGTGTGTTTATCCGAGCAGGAATCGTCATTCCCTGAAAAATGGGTACCAAGTAGGACCGAAGGCATTCAAAGGATTATTATTCCCATTTAATATCGGGAAAATGGGACACAGGGAATTAAACTCTCTTCCAGCAGTCGTTTCCTTTCTCCATGTGCACAAAATGCATTTTTCCAACTGCTGGGAGACACAGACACGGGAAAAGCCAGAGGAGGGTTGGGGTGGCCACCAGACAGTTCCCGTTTTCCAGCTGCTGGGGAGATTCCCGACTTTCCAGCACCTGCATTGTACACACTGTGTGTGTGCCTGGAATTGCACAGCGCTTACAATGTGGATTCTGAACAAGTCGCTCACGGCATCGCCGGGATTGGCCGGAGGCACGATGGGAATGGGGTGGGACATCCAGCCGGCCATCCTTCCATGCATCCATCCAGCCAGCCAGTCATGCAGCCATCCATGCATCCATCCTTCCATACCTCCATCCATCCACCCATCTGTTTCTCCAACCCTCCATCCATCCTTCCATCCCTCCCTCCCTCCCTCCCTCCCTCCCTCCCTCCCTCCCTCCCTCCCTCCCTCCCTCCCTCCCTCCCTCCCTCCCTCCCTCCCTCCCTCCCTCCCTCCCTCCCTCCCTCCCTCCCTCCCTCCCTCCCTCCCTCCCTCCCTCCCTCCCTCCCTCCCTCCCTCCCTCCCTCCCTCCCTCCCTCCCTCCCTCCCTCCCTCCCTCCCTCCCTCCCTCCCTCCCTCCCTCCCTCCCTCCCTCCCTCCCTCCCTCCCTCCCTCCCTCCCTCCCTCCCTCCCTCCCTCCCTCCCTCCCTCCCTCCCTCCCTCCCTCCCTCCCTCCCTCCCTCCCTCCCTCCCTCCCTCCCTCCCTCCCTCCCTCCCTCCCTCCCTCCCTCCCTCCCTCCCTCCCTCCCTCCCTCCCTCCCTCCCTCCCTCCCTCCCTCCCTCCCTCCCTCCCTCCCTCCCTCCCTCCCTCCCTCCCTCCCTCCCTCCCTCCCTCCCTCCCTCCCTCCCTCCCTCCCTCCCTCCCTCCCTCCCTCCCTCCCTCCCTCCCTCCCTCCCTCCCTCCCTCCCTCCCTCCCTCCCTCCCTCCCTCCCTCCCTCCCTCCCTCCCTCCCTCCCTCCCTCCCTCCCTCCCTCCCTCCCTCCCTCCCTCCATCCATCCATCCATCCCTCATCCCTGCATCTCTCCGCACTCCCAGCCTCCAGGAAATCCCAGTTTTTTGGGAGACTCCTTTCCCTCTCCCTGGTGCCTTGTCCGGATGGATTTATCCATGGATGACTTTTCCTGCTCACGGAGCTGCATCCTCATGGATGTCCTGCTCTTTGTGGGCATCTCTGAGGACTTCACTCCTGATTTTTGGGTTCGTGGCTCTCCCATCAGTGGGAACTGGGAATGCTCAGCTGGAATTTAGACAAGGAAAGGTGGATCTTGCAGATTTAAGAGGGATTTGAACGGATTCAGTTTTGGGCCCCTCACGAAAAAGACCTGGAGGGGCTGGAGCGTGTCCAGGGAAAGGAATGGAGCTGGGAAGGGGTTGGAGAATTCCCGAGGGAGCTGGCGGGGCTCAGCCTGGGGAAAAGGAGGCTCCAGAGGGACCTTCTGGCTCTCCACAATTCCTGACAGGAGAGGGCAGCCAGGTGGGAATCTCGGGATCTGCTCCCAGGGAACAAGGGATGGGATGAGAGGGAACGGCCTCAGGCTGTGCCAGGGGAGGCTCAGGTTGGATATTGGGAAAATTCCTTCCTGGAAAAGGTTGTCCAACCCTGGCACGGCTGCCCGGGGCAGTGGTGGAGTCCCCATTCCTGGAGGGATTTAACGTCCATGTGGATGTGGCACCTGGGGACATGGATCAGCGCTAGGAGACCCCCCGGACTCCATGATCTTAGAGGCTTTTCCACCCTCAAGGATTCTGTGATTCCAGAATTCCTCACACTTCCAAGGGAAAGGTAAAAACTCCAGGAATTCCCTGAGAGCCCAAGCGCTCCATATTCCCTTGACAAAGCAGGAAAATCTGAGGCAGAGGGAAGGGAGGGAGAGGATTTGTGCCACCTTTTGGAAGCTTAAGGACATTTTCCCACTTTTTGGAAATTTAAGGACATTTTCCCTTGTTCACGCTGAGAAAAAATTGTGGAAGAGACCCAGGAAGCCAAATGGAAAAATAAATCCGGTGCCAGGAATTCACCTCATGTGTTCTACAGGAAATATCAGGGATCCTTTCCCTAAATTTGCCTGAAGGGAGCGAGGCAGCAGCACCCGGGACACCACAAATGCACACTTTGGGATTTTTAGGGATAACAGTTTTCCCGTGTGTTTTGTTGTTCCTTGGAAGCTCGAGCTCGGCACGGCATTAGGGAGAATGGGAATTGTGTCTCCTCTGGAGCACAGGACAGGCAAGAGGGGAACAAATCCGTGTCAGATCGATCCAGATCTCCCAAAAAAATCCCATCCTTCAAATGTAGAGTGGGAATATCCAAGATTTCATGGCCAGGCTTTCAACCCGAGCAGTTCTACCAACAAAACTTAATCCTTTGAGAGAATTCCAGAGGCTGCCCCTCTTTTTCATGGATAGGTGAGCACCAGGGAGAAGGAAATAGGTGCTGCTTTTCCCAGGAATCGTCACGTTCTCCAAGCCCTCACTTCCCTCGCTCCGAGTTCCCGGTGCAATAGGTCAAGGATTTGCTTTCCAGCGCCGCACAGGGAATTGTGGAGCGGGATGAATTCCTTATAAATGTGGCTTTGTAGGGATTTCTGGGCCTGAGTGAGGCTCTGTGTTTCCTTATTTACGCTTTCTGACATTCCCCCGGCATTCCCAGCTCCCGGGACGGATAAGGGCCCCGTTGTCCCTGGATTTGGGACACAGACATCCCTGCTCCACACCCCGTGGGCAGGAAAACCTTGGAGCAGCCTAATGAGACTTAAGTGCATGCTGGAAGTTAAGCCTGGGCTTATCCCTGAGTTTAGACTGGGAGCAGCTTATTTACAGGCCCCGCTGATAAATGTCCCCTTTCTTTATTTTGTCTTCTTTTTTTTTTTTCCCACCTGAAAGGGGCTTTTCTTCCCGAATTTCTGGACGCTACTGTGGATCTGATCCTGCCTTTTCAGGGAAGCCAGCAGGGGACTCGGTTGTACAAATAGCTGGACCCTACAAAAATAAATAGGAGGTTGCAGTGGGATATTAAGGAATTCTTTTTTTTTTTTTTTTTTTCCTCCACCTTTCACAGGGAAAAGTCGATGACCTGGGATAGCTGTGCTGGAATCAGGATGGGTCATTTGGGAATCAACCTTTGGCTGGAGAATTTTGGAAGCATTATCCTAAATTTTATCATTTCTCTGCTGCGTGCAGCAGCTCCTTTAACCTTTAACAGAGCTTCCAGTGCATCCAGGGATTTTCTGGGAGAAACAGCCGGACTCCGGACCCACCTTTCCTTGATGGGAGGGAAGGGAGAAAATATCTTGGGAAAGGTGTGCTGCACCAAACCACCAGAATCATAACATCCCTAAAATCAGGGAATGGTTCGGTTGGATCTTAAGGATCATCCATTCCCACTCTCTGCCATGGACAGGGACACTTCCTGCTATCCCAGGGTGCTCCAGCCTGGCCTTGGACACTTCCAGGGATCCAGCTTCTCTGGGAATTCCATCCCAGCCCCTCCCCACCCTCACAGCCAGGAATTCCTTCCCAATTTCCCATCCATCCGTGCCCTCTGGCAGTGGGAAGCCATTCCCTGTGTCCTGTCCCTCCATCCCTTGTCCCAATCCCTCTCCAGCTCTCCTGGAGCCCCTTTAGGCCCTGGAAGGGGCTCTGAGCTCTCCCTGGATCCTTCCCTTCTCCAGGTGAACATTCCCAGCTGTGCCAGCCTGGCTCCAGAGCAGAGTTCTCTGCTTCCCATGGAATGATTTGGCCAAAGCTGGATTCAGTCCCTCACATTCCAGCACTTTGTGTCCATGAAGTGTGGGGGGAAGGACACGGGATCTGATGATTTATCCCGTCAAATCCATCACCATTCCAGGCCCAGGCCAGCTGCTCATTTCCCAAACATGCACCAGGATTTACGATAAGCCTGGAGCACTCCTGGGCTCTTGGAAAAGCCAACAGCCCTGCCTTGAAAGCCGGGAGAGTTCCAGAAATGGGAACACATCCAAAGCACTTTTCCTCCAGAAAACGCTCCCTGCCACTGCCTGTTTCCCATTGGGAAAACAAAGCAGAGATCCAGAGCAAGGAACCACAGGATCATCCCTGAGGTTGGAAAAGGCCTCTAAGGTCATGGAGTCCAACCATTCCCCCGCACTGATCCACATCCCCAGGTGCCACATCCACATGGATGTTAAATCCCTCCAGGAATGGGGACTCCACTGCTGCCCTGGGCAGCTGTGCCAGGGCTGGACAGCCCTTTCCAGGAAGGAATTTTCCCAATATCCAACCTGAACCTGCCCTGGCACAGCCTGAGGCCGTTCCCTCTCATCCCATCCCTTGTTCCCTGGGAGCAGATCCCGCTTCCCACCTGGCTGCCCCCTCCTGTCAGGGAATTGTGGAGAGCCAGAAGGTCCCTCTGGAGCCTCCTTTTCTCCAGGATGAACCCCCTCAGCTCCCTCAGGAATTCCCAGCTCCATTCCCTTCCCTTCACTCCAGCCCCTCCATATCTTCATCGTGAAGGACCCAACCCCCAATCCTTCGTTCCTTTTCTCTGGAATCTCAGCCTTTCGGTCTAAATTCAGCCGGAATTTTTTCAAACTTCTCCTCCCACTTTTCCCTGACCCCTTCCACGTGGAATTCCGGTGCCAAAGCCCTCGGTATCCCGCTGATCCCGTGTCTCCTGTGTTCCTTTGCAGGACTCCCTGCTGTGTTTGTCACAGCCTGGGCCAGCGTCAGAGCCACTCTGGCCGACACAGAGTAAGTCCCGCTGGATTTCCTTCCCTCCTTTTGATGGGATTTAGGGTGAACTCAAAGGGGAAAAAGAACCAGGCAAGGCTGGAGTTCTCCTGGAACCTCTGGAGGAGGGTGGGGTGTGGCAGGGAAGGATGAACTTCCCTTTCGTTTTGCGGGATGCAGGAAATGGGAAGAGCGGCAGTTGTTATTCCTGGGGGTAAAGGGGCGGTTTCCCAGCTCGGCAGGGACAAGACTGGGATCCGTAAAATCCGGAGTGAATGGGAATGAATTTGGGGCACAGCAGGTTCAGCACAGCCATGGGATTTGCTGCTGGTGGGGTGGTGGAGCTGGAATTCCTCCGTGCAGGATGTTGCAATCCCAGAGTGGTTTGGCTTGGAAAAGACCTTAAAGCTCATCCAGCTCCACCCTATTCCATGGACAGGGACACTTCCCACTATCCCAGGTTGCTCCAAGTCCCATCCAGCCTGGCCAGGCTTGACCACACAACAACTTCCATGACCTGAGATCCGCCAGCGGAAAGCTGCTGGTCCCCAGGCATTCCCAACTGGCTTTTCCTGGGAAGACAGTGCTTTCCAAAGGGAATTTCAGCTCCAGGCTGGATAGATGGATCCATCCGTAGATGGATCAGCAGAGCTGCTTAAGTGGTACCGGCTCATCCTCGGAGAGGCTTCCGGAGAGCTCCGGTGCTTTTCCTTAGGATCTGGCCTGGGAAAACTGCGGGTGCCGTGTGGGTGTTACCTGGATCAGATATGGGAAAGCCTGTGGCATTCCTGTCTCCATGGCTGGAGGGAATTCCAACGGGATAATTAACACGGAGTCACCTCATTCCATGGCTGTCGGAATTGCCTGGGAATAAAGAGTGTCCACGCCCTTCCAAGCCGGAGGATTGGAGCCCAACATCCACGTTGGCCCTTCCAGTCCTTCCTTGGATAAGGTGGAAAGGAGATAAAGACTCTGTGGGGCTTGGCTGGGTCTCCCTGCAGGGGCAGGGCCGGAGGAAATCTGGGAATTCCGTGTGGAATTCCGGCCTCGCCCCCGATGCCGCGTGTCCGACACGCCCTGTCCCAGTGGGAAGCTGTGCAGGGTCATTCCAAGGGTAATCATGGAATGCTTGTTTGGCTTGGAAAGGACCTTTAAAGGTCGTCTACTCCAAGCCCCCTGCCATGAGCAGGGACATATCCAGGATTGAAGAGGTCTCCAGGGAAGCTGGAGAGGGATTATCCATCAGGAACTGGAGGAACAGGACACAGGGAATGACTTCCCACTGCCAGAGGGCAGGGATAGATGGGATATTGGGAAGGAATTCCTGGCTGTGAGAGTGGAGAGGGACTGGAATGGATTTCCCAGAGAAGCTGTGGCTCCCCCTGGATCCCTGGGATTGTCCAAGGCCAGGTTGGATGAGGCTTGGAGCGACCTCTCTCCCATGGCAGGAAGTCGGCACTAAACCATCCTCAAGGTCCCTTCCAACCCAAAGCATTCCAGGATTTTGTGATTCCAAGGCATTTCAGCCTCTCCTGTGCTCACGAAAGCCGGATCACTTCTAACGTAGGATTTTTCCTGGTAAGGAAGTGAAGAAGTGGGAATGGGTCAGTTCCTGCCTGGAAGGCAGAAGTCTGGATGAGTGTGGGAAGAGCTGGAAAAAGCTTCACCCTCTGGAAAGCAGAACCATCCCAACCACAGGAATATTTTCAATTTTCAGGAGTGTAACAGCAGGAGAAGGGATATTCCCAAGCCTCCCTGAGTGGAGGCAGGGTTAGCCCAAGGTCTTCCCACCAGGCCTGGGATGATTTGGAGGAATCCATCCTTCCAGTGGGGATTTCTCCAGCGAGACTCTTGAGCCTGTTGCTCTTCCAAAGCTTTCCTGATGGGATGTCCATCTCTCCTCAGGTGCTGGGATTTGAGTGCTGGGAATTTAAAATGGATCATTCAGGTGCCCATCCTGGCAGCTATCGTGGTGAGTATGGGATCGGGGGGAGGCTTCTGGGGCCTTGGGAAGAGCTGATCCCGAATTCCCTGCTCAACCACCCTGTTAACACCAATCCTGCCTTACAATATTCCCTACGGATCCATTTAAAGGGTTTAATATTTGTCCTGCCTGGAATTTTGACAGCTGGATATGGCAAAGTTGGTGAGCGACTTCAAGGTTCGTTTCGGAGGGAAAAATCCCATATTTTTAGGAAAAAGACCCTAAAATCAGGAATGAAACCAACATCCAAGCCAATATTTCCAGCTGGAAATTGGCCGGAATCATAACACGTCCTCGCCAGGCATCTCCAGTGGGAAGGACTGGAAGTTGGGATGTGTAGCTGGAGCAAACCTTTTTCCCAGTTGTGCTCCAGTGTCATCCCGCTGTTTCAGACTTATCTTCTTGAACTGGGAAAAGTTGGGAATCCTCAGAGGTGGGGAGAAAAATTAAAGCAGCTTTGATCGGATATTTAATCACTGGGGGAAGATTAATTAAATTCAGTCCCAATCAAGGAACCAAAGGAGACGGAAAGGATCCAAGAGAAATTATCCAGACACAGGAGGAGCTCTCCAAAGCTGGGGAGCTCGTTATAAGATTTAATTATCTGCACAAGGTGAAATCAATTAGGTCCTAATTAGCTACAGCTGCTGTCACAGAATTCATTAATTACCCCCTTTCCTCCCTCTCTTTAATTGTGGTTCTCCATTCCTCCGTCTCCTGATGGAATCCATGCAAAGGAGCTCCTCCACTCCCACAAATCCCGTTCCCATTTACCCTCCTCCACGAGTGGAGTCAGTAGGAATCTCTCCACAATCCTGAGGGTTTGGAATCAATCCCGATTTTCCTACCTCCCAAATCCGGAGGCCTTGGAAGATGCTCGGTGTGGGTGAGAAGAACATCCAAACAGCAGGAAATTTTCCCAGGTGGATTTGCTCCTCAGTGCCTTTATGTGAGAAATCTGGGATTTGGAGCGGGTGGTTGATTTCATCCTTTTGATGGACATTCTCCAGCAATTCCTTGGAAGAATCACCGAGCCCGCGCCGTGGTCGTTGGGCATGGAATAGCGGAGGACGGAGAGGGAAGTTCAGGTGATCCAACTGCAAGGAATTCCAGCATTTCATTTAAAGGCCAATCAGCAGAGGAGAAAGAGCCCAGTTGAGGCTGATCCTTGGAAAAAGGAGGCTTCTCCAGGAGGCCCCGGCTATTTGCATATCCAGCTGTTAATTAAGCAAAAATATTCTGTGGCTTGGGTCTGTTTAATTTCTGTGGGTTCTTATTGTTCCCTTGGCTGCTTTTCCCATTCCCACACCGGCTGCTCCTGCTGGATTCACTCCTGCATTTTCTGGATGAGAGTTTGGAGTTTAAAATCCCTCCACTCTTCCACTCCTTTGGATGTGATTCCGTTGTTCAGATTTCTTTGGAAATGTTGGGAAATCTGAGGAGTTTCCCTCCCGAATGTGAGAAATTTGGGCATCCTTAATTTACCGACAAACGTGGAACAAAATTCCCACTTTCCAGCCTTTGAAACTGGAAAAACTCCTCTAGGGACATAAATCCTGCTTGTTTTTTCCCTTTCCGATCGCTTTCCAAGGACTTAAATTCCCCCAAGCTCTGCACTTCCCTTCCTGTTTTTCTGTCCATCCTTCCCTTGTAATTCCCGTGCCAGGACATTTCAACCAAAGGGAACTCAGGGAATGGGGTTGCAGGGATGTTAAACTCCCACAAAACTCATGGAAACAATCAAAGAGATACGGGAGAGAAATTCCACTCGTGTCCCAGGGAGGGAAAGGCTGTGGCACAACTTTTCCTGCTTTTTTATGGAAGAGAACTGTTCCAAGTGAACTCCTTGTTAAAGGAGAAGGAATCCAAGTGCAGAGGACAAAACCATGGGAAAACCAGGCCCGGCTGGATCAGCAGCTCAGGGAACTGCTGGTTTTAAGAGTGAGGATAATTAATCCATGGAATGACGCTCCGATGGTTGTGAGTGGGATTTCCGTCATGGAAATGCTGGAACGTGGCTCAAAAAAATCCAGGGAGGTCTCCTGGACTGTCAAAGTAGAGGTTCCCAATGGTTCTTCCCTAAAATTCCACATGGTGTGGAAGTCTTGATTCCTTGAAATGCTGCTGCAGGAGCTGAGGAGCCAAATGGCTGCTGGAAGAAGGAATCCATGGGAAAGAGTGGGAAAACCAGGGATGGGTTTGTCTGGACCAGCAGCAGGTGGAGTCCCAACTCCAGAGAAACTAAGCTTGGAAGAGCTCTAAAAAGATGGGAATGTCTCCAATGTCTCCATCTTCCCTGCCCGTTAAGTAGCCATGAGATGTTCCAGGTAAATTTTCCTGCCTGGATCACCAGGAGGGTGCTCCTGGAGGACAAGATTGGAATCACGGAGTCATGGAGGCTGGAAAAGTTCTCCCAGATGGAGTCCAACTGTTATCCCAACACCACCATGGCCACCATTGCTCCTTGTCCCCAGGTGCCACATCCCCCTTTGGATTGCTTCCCAGGGTGGTGATTCCACTGCTTCTTCCCGGGATGGTGATTCCAGTGTTTCCTGGGATGGTGATTCCACTGCTTCTTCCTGGGATGGTGATTCCGCCACTTCTTACCACAATGGTGATTCCACCGCTTCCCAGGGTGTGATTCCACCACTTCTTCCTGGGATGGTGATTCCACCACTTCTTACCACAATGGTGATTCCTCCGCTTCCCAGGATGTGATGCCACCACTTCTTCCTGGGATAGCGATTCCACCACTTCTTCCTGCGATGGTGATTCCAGCACTTCTTCCCAGGATGGAGATTCCACTGCTTCCCACGATGGTGATTCCACCACTTCTTCCTGGGGTGGTGATTCCACCACCACTTCCCGAGATGGTGATTCCAGCACTTCTTCCCAGGATGGAGATTCCACCGTTTCCCATGATGGTGGTTCCACCACTTTTTCCCACAGTGGTGATTCCACCACTTCCTGGGACGGTGATTCCATCGCTTCCCTGGGCAGCCTGTCCCCAGGTGCTCAGGCACCACTGGGATTATCCTGAGCAGTTGTCCACGAGTTGGATCCATAGGTTTTCCTGAAAGGACCCGGATATCACTCCCTGATTGTCCTTATCTGCTCCATCCGGAACCTTTCCCAGAGGAAGCCTTGACAGTGGAAACACGGCAGAAATCCAAGAGTTTTGTTGCCCTTGGGCATTCCCGAGCTGCCGTCTCCAGTCAGGTCTTGTGCTCCGTGTCTTGTTCTCTTTTCCTTTGGCACTTGGAAATGCGGAAAGACGTCCTCCGGATGCTCCCGGTATCCCGAGGGGATCTGAATCCCAGCTGGGCTGTGAAAGATGAATAAAATCTCATTTTTATTTGCTCCGGGTGCCTGCCGGGCTCAGGAGGCACCGTGTCCACACCAATGGAAAACCATTCCCTGAAGGCTCAACGCCCCTGGGATCACTCCTGGGATGCTCCTCCCTTCTCCACGAGGAGTTTCCTCCACATCCACAGCCCCGGCCTCCTCACCTGGAGGGAATCAATGGAATGTTTTTAACCCTTCTCCTTCCTTTGCTCCTTGTTTCCTTCTCTTCCAGGTCAATTTTATCCTTTTCATCAACATCATCCGAGTCCTCGCCACCAAGCTCCGGGAGACCAACGCAGGGAGGTGCGACTCCAGACAACAGTACAGGTGAGATCCCTACCCTCTCCATTTTTTGGGAAGAGGGCAAGATCCTTGGCTCAGCCCCTTGGCCACACAGGAAGCGCAGGGTGACGTGGTAGCTCCCTGAAATAAGGTGAGGAAGTTGTTGTATTCCCGGTCTGGATGAATCACAGTTTAAATTTCTCCTGAACTTTTCAAACCCGAGCTTAGAGAGGAATTCCCGCTTTTTTTGGCGACTCAGGAGGGAATGTGCTGGTTGGGAACCACCAGTGCAAAAATTAAAGTGGTGTTTATGCTGTTGAAGGCCATAAAACGGGATCAATTTCCTCATTTTCATTTATCCATTTATTTTATTTACTTGCATTTATTTTATTTCCTTGCATTTAGTCATGATTTTATTTACTTGCATTTATTTTATTTACTTTATTTCTTTTATTGATGTACTTTTACCATTTTTATTTATTTCGTGATTTCACCGATTTTCCAAAACCTGCCCTGTGCGTCAAACCTCCCCTTGAGCGGGTGTTCCAGGGCCTTTGCTGAAACGAAAACAAAACCTAAAGAGAATTCCCGACTTTTCCCTGGCTTTTCGTTGTGTTTTCCTTTGTCCTGCCAGCTCATCCCTCCGGATAATTCCCGTTGTTTTGTAGCTTGCTCAAAAACTGGCTGGAAAAACCCGATTGTTGGGACACCGCGGCTGCTCGGGAGCTCCCGAGGCTTCTCATGGGATTGAGCCTGGACTGACCAACAGGACACATGGAAAAGGGGGAGAGGGGAATCATTTGGGATGCAAACCAAGAACTCACTGCTCCCTCTCCCTCTCCAAAGACACATTTGAGGCAGGAATGAATTTGGCAGGAAAACAGCTCCCCTTTTTCCCTTGCTGCCCTGTCAGGGCTCTGATTTATCCCTTTATTTACTTCTCCCTGGCTGGAGCTTTCCCATGAATCCTGGTTTGGATGGAGTTTTCTCCTTTCCAAGTGTTCAATTCCCTCAGTGGCTTTCCAGGCGCTGGACACAGGCAGTGCTGGCTTTTTCTGGGAGTGATTCCTGCCCTTCCCAATCACGGCTGCACTCAGGGATTTGCTGGAACTCCTGGCAGAAGGTCCAGTCCTTCAATGAATAACAATTCCAGGCAAAGCTGATTCCCGCAGGAGCCAACCCAGCCAAGAATTCCGGGTTCTTGGAACTCTTGGACTCTCCTTGGAGTCCCCAGCATAGGTCCTGTGTTGAGGTGGAGCTGCTTCCCAAAAAAATGAGGTTTTCCAAGTGGTGCTGGAATCCAAAGCACCTCCTAAGGGTGTTCAGCTCTGCCACCCCAGTGCCGTGTCCTCTTCCCTGGAAATCTGGAGTAATTCCACTCCTAATCCACTTCCCTCTCCACCAGCCCTGCTCATTCCGCAGGAGCTGCTAATCCAGGGTGGATTTTCCTGTTTTGCCTCAACAGGGAAAATCCCAGAGTGGCTGAGGTTGGAATATCCCTCTGGGTATCATCCAACCTCCTGCTCAGGCAGTGCCAGCTGCTGGAGGTTGTGTAGGACCAGGTCCAGGCATTGGAAAACGGGAGAACCATCCTTTAGGGATCAGGGATTTGGTGCCAGCTGGAGCCTGAGGGAATTGCAGCACATTCCTTACAGTCACCTTCCCACCTTTTCCCTGCGCTCCTGCTCCAAACCTGGAGTCAGCGTGAGGCTGGAAAAGGCATCCCAGTGCCGTCACCTCCAAGGTGAGCCTGGAACACCAGGATCTGCTGAGAGAAGGGCCTGGATTGTGCCACATCCCACGGGAAAAGCAACACTTGGAAATTCCAGCCGGACACAGCGCCAACACCAGATATCCAAGGGGAGGGCACGGAAACCAGGAGAAAACCACAATTAACTCACACCCAGCGCCAAACCCGGCGGGGTTGGCGAGGCCGGGGAGGCTGATCCATGCATTAATTCCCGCCGTATCCCTTTCCTTGTCCCTGCAGGAAGCTGCTGAAATCCACCCTCGTCCTTATGCCGCTGTTCGGCGTTCACTACATTGTTTTCATGGCTATGCCATACACAGACGTGTCAGGGATTCTTTGGCAAGTCCAAATGCACTATGAAATGCTCTTCAACTCTTTCCAGGTACCGGCACTCCGGGAAAACGCGGGAATTCCCGCGGGGAGAGGAGAGGGAGGGGAGCGCGAGGTTGGGTTTGGGAAGCAGGGCTGTTTTGGCAAGGTTTTGTTCGCCCGGGGTGGGGGGTTTGATAATATTTCAGCATCAACGTTTATTTTTTTGATTTGCAAAAGGTTCGGTGTGTCCATAAAAAAATTGCTCCTTGATAACAAGGAGAACAAGGAGAACAAGGATAATAAAGATGACTTGTCCCACAAAATAAATCCCTTTGGATCCAGGCGGGAGTCGGTAGAACCCAACCAGAACCTGTTTCAAAAATGATCTTCCAATTGGTTTTTCCCAAGTTTCAGTGCTGAGAGTGGATTCCTCCGCTGTAGTTTTGGGAAGAGGGAATTTTGGTTGTGGGAATGGCCCCGTAGCAGGTGCGGCAGCTCCAGGAGCAGGGCAGTGTTTGGCCATCCCTGGGATACGGAATTTTGGCTCCTTATTGTGTTGGGGCAGTGGGAATGGTGAGAAGTGGACAACGGAGCCCAACCTGGCATTCCTGGTTTTCCACAATTCCAGCTGGGATAAAGGGTGGGTGACCTCAGCAAGGCCTGGGTGAAGTGTTGGCCAGCACCAGGATGGGATGGTTGGTTCCCGTTGAATCCCGGTGCTGCTCCAGCTGGACAAGTTCTGCTCCATGCATGGGCTGCTTCCAGAGCTGGAGAATTCCCATCGGGATCATCTCCCAGCCTCCCGCCCTGCAGTAGAATCAGCGACATGGAAAACACTGGAAACGCTGGAAAATTACGTGGTCATCCCATAAATCCAGAAACACCCCCAGTGAGGCAGAACTCCCTGTGTTCCTGGGATGGCTCAGGCTGGAATTACCACAGTGGGAATCTGATCCCAGTCCCTGCTCCGGCAGGGCCGTCCCAGAGCACAGGGCACGGATGGTGTCCAGAGGCTCCGGAATATCCCAGGGAGGAGACTCCAGCCCCTCTCTGGGCTCTGCTCAGGGCTCAGGGAAGAAGTTCTGCCTCCTGTCNGGGAAGAAGTGCTGCCTCCTGTCCGGGGGAACTTCCTGGGATCCGTTCCTGCTGTTCCTCTGGAGCCATTCCAGGCCCCCGGAGCAGAGCCTGGGCCCTGCTCTGCCCCTCCCTGCACACAGGGACCGGGATTTGCTGCTTTTCCTGCTTTTCCCACCTCACTCCAACGACTTCCAATCCACCCCTTGTGCTCTCCCCACCATCCTTTGGGATAACCCTTCCTACGTGGGGTGAGGACACTGAGATTCCCATGGGATCCATGAGGAAATGGCCTTTGGAGAGACCCTTTTCCAGGGCTGAGGGCCCCTCTCACTGGGTCTCCTCTCCAGGTTCCCTCAGCCTTTCCTGGGAAGGGAGATGCTCCATCCCTTCCTCATCTCCATTGGATACGCTCCAGGAGCTCCATGTCCCTCCATCCTGAGAATTCCAGAGCTGGACACAGATGGAGCCTCACCAGGGCTGAGCAGAGGGGCAGGATCACTCCCTGAGCTGCTGGGAATGCTCTTCCCAATGCATCCCAAGATCCCATTGGCCTCCTGTCCCCCAGGACACTCCGCTGGCTCTGGGACAGCTCGGTGTCCACCGGAAGCCTCATCCACAGAGAAATATTCCCGTTCCTCTCCCCTGTGCTACGGAACAATCCCAGATTTCTTCCCCATATTTTCCACGTATTTTCCATAGCAGGTGATGGATGTCACAGATCTCAGAGGAACCCGGGGGTGCTGGGTAGAAAAGAGCCACAAATTTCCCAAAATTGCCATTAATTTCCTGTTCCCTTCCTCTTTCCAGGGATTTTTTGTTGCCATCATTTACTGTTTTTGCAATGGAGAGGTGAGTCACCAATCCCTGCCTTATTTCCCTCTTTTCCTGCCTTAATTCCACACACATGGATGGATGGTGGATGTGCTTCAGCGTATCCCCATTTTTCTACATTTCCAAACCCCATTTTGCACTCCAAGATCTCCCAATCCACGTAAAAAGTTCAAATCCTTGAGTTTTTTCCCTATTGTCGAACACCCAGGTCGACAGGACACCAATTAATGAGCTCCTGGATGGAGCTAATGAAGAAAAAAATGTGGTTTTTTTTTTTTTTTTAATTTCCCAGCTGTTTCGTGCTGCTTCATTTCAAATTTCTCTCAGGAATTAAAATGGATGGATAAAATATCTGATTAACCAAAAAACTCCGATTTTTCTGGGTTCTTTTGACCTTTTTTTGCTATTTCCACAGTACTTTAATTTCTTGATTCCATTAATTCCCTCCGTTGCTCCAAATTAAGAAAGTGGATGGTCAGTGGATGCTTCCCCTGGGAAGAACTTCCATGGGCTGGCATAAAGCTAATATCAGGGGTTTTAAGGGCAATTTATGACCTAAACTTAGAGAATTTAAGGGGAATTTATGACATAAATTTGTGGCTTTTAAGGGGAATTTATGACCTGAATGGATGAATTTAAAGGGGAATTTATGACTTAAATTTGTGGATTTTAAGGGGAATTTATGACCTAAATGTAGGGATTTTAAGGGGAATTTATGACCTGAACTTAGGGATCTTAAGGGGAATTTATGACTGAATTTCAGGGATTTCAAGGGGAATTTATGACTTAAATTTAGGGATTTAAAGGGGAATGTATGACTTAAATTTGTGGATTTTAAGGGGAATTCATGGCCTGAATTTAGGGATTTTAATGGGAATTTATTACCTAAATTTAGGGATTTTAAGGGGAAATGCAACTACAAATACTCTGCTTATGTTCTGCAAATAAAACAAAGAGAAAATGTCTATCCTAAGGGGAATTGATCTCATCCTAACGTTTAAAACCTAGTTTAGACTCAGTCTAAAGGAGTAGGCTCAATCTAAAGTAGTAGAGTCAGTGTACAGCAGTCAGCTGAGTCCTTTCCAGGGAAATTTCCCAGGATTCAGGTGCCTCTGAAGGTGCTTTTTCCATGTGACTTCCATGGGATGTGGAGAGGATTCTCTGCTGGATGTGCTGCTCTCCATCCCATAACCTCTGGACAGAATTATCCCACCTCTCCCACCAGACGTTTTCAACCTTTCGAGCTTCCCCGTGTCCAATATTTCCATTGGAAAGGGGGGCAGATTGAATGGGAATTTACCGTCTTTTTCCAATTCCATGGAATCACCGCGTCTCCCGAGTTGGAAGAGACCCACAAAGTCCGTCAAAACCCCAATCCCCACAGAACTTCCCACCTGTTCTCTCCACGACTCCCACAGTTTCTCCCCGCTCCCTGCCCTCCTATTCCCCCGCCTCACGGTGGGTTTTTTTCTCCCTCCCGTTTTTTCCCTCAGGTCCAAGCGGAAATCAAGAAATCCTGGAGCAGGTGGACGTTAGCGCTTGACTTTAAACGGAAAGCACGGAGTGGGAGCACAACCTACAGCTATGGACCAATGGTTTCCCACACCAGCATCACGAACGTGGCCACCAGAGGAGCCCTGGCCCTCCACCTCAACACCAGACTCATTCCAGGGACCCTCAACGGCCACCGGAATTTGCCGGGTTACGTCAAAAACGGCTCCATTTCCGAGAATTCCATGCCTTCTTCCGGCCCGGAGCAGTACAACAAGGATGAGGAATATCTGAACGGCTCGGGGCTCTACGATGGAGACAGGCCCATGGCGCTCGTGGAGGAGGAGAGGGAGACGGTGATGTAAAGACGGGAGGAGGGAAAAGAAACCGAAAACCAGGATGCAAAAGGATGGAAAAGGTTCCTGGGAGAGCGTTTAGTGGGAAAAGACCATCAGGCCATGCAGCGGATTCCAGGGGTTTCCATCCGGTTTCTCTGTTCTGTGGAATGAGAGGTTAAGTTATTTGGGATAAAAAAGCGAGCCCCCGACGTGGCCGGCGGTTGATCCCATCCCTGTACTCGGAGATCCATGTTTTTCCTGGAGCCGGAGCTCTCCCGACCTGCCGGACACCAGAGGAGCTCCCCAGGGAGGGCTGCACGGCCCCACGTGGTCCTTGGACCTCTTGGAGAGCGTGGGCGGCCAAGGAGGACGGGAATGTCCCCCGGGAAAGCAGGAGTTTTGCAGGAAGGATCCGGTGCCATCATCCTGGGAGGGGACAATCCATCCTGGGCGTCCGTGGCTTGGGATTGGGATTGGGATGGGGATTGGGATTGGTTTGTCCCTGTCCCTAAATCTGCCTGGTGACACACGCAGGGCTGCCAGGACCCCGTGGCCAAAGGTCCTGCTGGGTACGACCCCTCCATGTTCTTCTTCCCTTGGGAATTCTCATGCCTTGGAAAAACGCTCCTCTGCTTGGGAAGGGTTGACGGCTCCTGGCTGCTGGATGCTGGTGGGAATTCTCTCCTTTCCCTGAGCTGAATCCCAGGAGCAAGCCAGGGACCGGTGCCACTTTAGGGTGGAAAAGGTGGTTATGGGAATGTGTGATATTCCTGGTCTTCCTGATGTGGCAGTGGAGAGGGAACCACCAAGAGTACGGAATTTGCAGATCCCAGGGATTTCAGTGTGTGGCTGAAATCAGTTCCCAGAGTGGAGAACTCCGCCTTCCCTTTTTGTGGATGCTCCTGGAAATCGGCTTCAGTCATTCCTTAAACCTCTGAATTTCCTGTTCCACAGGATCCTGGGATCCTGGAATGGTTTGGGTTGGAAAGGACCTTAAAGACCTTTCTCCAACCCCCTTCCATGGGCAGGGAACATTCCACGATCCCAGATTGCTCCAAGCCCCATCCAACCTGGCCTCGGAGAAGCAGCCATTTGTCGTTAAAGGAGGAATATTTGGAAGGCCAGGTTGGATGGGCTGGAGCCGGTGGGAGAGGAAAATCCAGTGGCGATGGAAAAGGAAGGACAGGCCCAGCCAAGCACCAAACCCATCCCCGTGTTCCAAATCCTCTTCCCATTGGGATCACAAGGAGACAAAGCTGCTGCTAAACCCCTTGGCTTCATCCCAGCAGCTCCAGGGTGATCCAGACCTGGTGGGCACCACAAGTCATGGGATCTGGCCTTTTTTCCAAAGGCTTTTTCCAAGATATTTGCTCCTTTTTCCACTCTGAGCAGAAAGGAGAGGAGCCAGGGGGTGTTTTTCCCTCTCCAACAGGAGCGTTTTCACTGGAGCGGGTTTTAAGACCGAATTCCCAATCAGAAGAGGGACAAATCCCCAAAAAACCGTGATTCCAGGGGCATTGCTCTGTGTGTGTCTCCAGGCAGGAATTTGGTTCCCATTCCTCCACTCCCGCTTTCTGCATGGACCAAAGAAATGAGCGGAAAACGGCCAACCACAGGTGTATGTTAAAGGGAATTCCAATAAAAATCCTTTATTGATTCTCATGGAATATTCCTGACGTGTCTTTTCCTGGCTGTGGGACTCAGATCCTCAAAAATCCCGTGGGGAAATGCTTGGATGGATGTGGGTCAGTTATTCCTCTGGATTCATGAGGAAGGAGCTCCATGAGTTCCTCCAGTTTGTTAAGGATACAGAAGGATGGGAGTGAGTTGTGATCCTGGAAATCCTTTGGGATTGGGATTTTAAGATACACTGGGTAGCTTAAAAACCTATTTAGGTTTGGGATTTTCAGGAGCACTGGGAACAAACCTGGTCAGCTCCCATCCGTGCTTCCAGCTGTTCTGGAGATGTTTTAATTCCATTGCTGACATCCTGATCCTTAGGCTTGGTTTAACTCCTAAACCAGAGAATTCCAGACAGGTTTGGGTTGGAAGGGACCCTAAAGGTCATCGAATTCCAACCCAACTGCCATTTCCACTAGGAATTCCCACTAGGAGTGGGAAAACGGATTTATTGAAGCCGGAATTGGAAGTTTTTCATTCCAAGTTTTAATCATGGAGTTTGGGTGCAAGAAGGTGCCTTGCAGGAGGAAGAGGAAAAGTGCTCCTTGTCCCAATATTTGGGACACTCCAAGCAACATTCCAGCAGCAGTCTGATTCCAATGACATTTCCGGGAAGGGCAGCCAACAACTCCGGGTGGAAACAGGGAGGAAAAATGTCCTGCTCCTTTAAAAAGATAAACTTTGGATGATCCACCTGATTCCAAACAAATTCTCGGCAGCGAGGAGCGGGAACTCTGCTGGCCAAAGGCACAAACATTCCAGGTGGAGCTCCAGGGGTCTGGATGAGAAGGGAATGGGCTATTGGATACATGGAGTGTCTTCATCCCATTCCCTGACTTCAAAGTCAAGGGAAAATCTGGGAGGGAGAACATCCTTACGGAGCTCCATCCGCATCCTCATCCACGTCCTTATCCCAGACTCTCCTCAGCGGTGCCCAGGGACAGGACAAGGGTCCACGGGCACAAACTGGGATACGGGAAGTTCCATCTGGATAGGAGGAAAAGCTGCTGTCCATCGGAACAGGCTGCCCAGAAAGGGTGTGGAGTCTCCTTATCCAGAGATATTCCAAGTCCACCTGGAGATGATCCTGCCTTAGCAGAGGGGTTGGACTCGGAGATCTCCAGATGATCTCCAGATGATTTCCAGATCCCCAGCCATTCACTCATTCCAACCCCAGCCATCCTGGAATTCTGTGTCTCCAATGCCTCTTAGGTGGGATGTAGGAGCAGGTTTGACTCCCATTCCCATTTTTTACACACACACCTGGATCTTGCCAGGCCAGGGATATTCCAGACCTTTGCTTTCCACCAGGCTTTCCTTCCCCTGGATGGAGAGGAACAGGACACAGCCACATTTCATGGAATGATGGAATCCCGGACGGGACCTTAAAGCTCATCCAATCCCACTCCCAGCCATGGACAGGGACACTTCCCACTATCCCAGGATGCTCCAAGCCCATCCCACCTGGTGTTTGTAGAGGCTGAAGGGCCCCAATCCCACGTGAAATAAAATTCCCCCAAAATTTGGGCCTGGTGCAGTTGTGCATCCAAAGCCATTTCCTTTTGGAATGGCTGAAACGGAAGGGAAGGGCTGCAGGAGGAATGAATTCCAAGGAATGCTGGGAAGCACTGAGCAGCCAAAGCAGTGGGATCACATTCCCTAAAGGTCTCTCCCAGTCTCACTGGGATTATATTTCTCACTCTGCTCCTGCCCTGTTCCAGCCTCCTCCCTCCGGAGGGCAGAGCTCCAGGGAATCTCCTGGCACTGTGGATGGGACACGATGCCAGGAGGGTGTCAGGCGACATGGGAACATCCTTTAAATGCCACTGGAATCACCTTGGGATAACAGGGCAGGAGAGCTCCGTGTGGTGGGAGGGACAAAAGGGACACTGGGTCAGCTCCGCTTTTCCCACTGTTTTATTCCACCATTTCTTGGTGTTTATTCCACAATTTTCTTCTGCTTTCTCCAGCCGGGCTTTAGGCCACGCTCAGGGAGGTGCTCAGCACATTTTCACTCCAGGGAAAGTTATGGAAAATGAGGTGGGAAAAGCTCAGTCCTAACGTGAGGTGGGGGGAAGGCGCAGAATTCCTGAACGGAGTTATCCCAGGATCTGTTTTCCGCACGGTCGTTTACTGCTGGAAGTGGCTCCGGAGTGATCCATGCTGTGCTCGGGAAGGATGAAGGCCAGGACTGGGATCAGGGTTTTAAACTAAAAAAGGGAAAATTCAGACTGGATAAAAAAAACACAACTTGAAGGTGGGGGTGGGGAAGGGCTGGAATGGAATTCCCAGAGACACTGTGGACGCTCCATCCCTGGAAGTCCTTGGAGCAACCTGGGATAATGGAAAGTGTCCCTGCCCGTGGCAGGGGGTGGGACTGGATGATCCTTAAGGTCCCTTCCAACCCAAAGCGTTCCAGCATTCCATGACCTAACTGACATAAAACACGGATATTTTCCCCCTGGAGAATCAGGAATCTCCGTTTGTGTCCGGCTGAGCAAGGAGCGATTCCAGACCTCCTCGGTTCTCTCTCGAAGAACAAAACCCTTGGCAGGGAATTTCCCATTTCTCCGTGCTCCACGGAATTCTGCAGAGACGAACACGTGAGATCAGCTCTGCCGAAGTGCCCTCCTCCGCCTCTGGAAAACAGGGAACATCCAAGCTGCCGAACTTGGAGCGCCAAGCTGAACTTTGATCCAAACTCCGTCTGTTTGGAAGCAACATCCTTTTGGAGAAGGGAAGGATGGATACCTGCCAAGGGCTCACAAACAGCTGCATTCCATATGGAGCACTGCGCCGGCTTTCTGTGGGAATTCTGTTGGATGCAGGGCCGGGGAAGGATTTCCCTGGAGCAGCAGGTGGATCCCAAACCACGCTCGGAGCCGCTCTGAGTGTGAGGGATGAGGGGCTTCGGCCGGGGGTGAACTGAGGCCGTGGGTGCAGAGGGATGGGAGCCATTCCATGAGCCCATCCAGAGTCTATCCCTGACTTCCAGCATCCAAATATTCCTTCCATGTGTTCTATGGCCGGCTTGGGAGATGGCAGAGCAGTGAAATCGCCGGTGGAAAGGAGGAGCCTGGGATGCTGATTTTGAAAGGCTCCGTTTAAGCTGGAATTCTGGTTTTAAAGGCTGCTCATTCCCAGCGGATGCAATTCCAATGAGTTTCAGAAGAACATGAGAGGGATGGAGCACCTTTCCCATGAGGAAAGGCTGGGAGAGTCGGGATTGGGCAGCCTGGAGAGGAGAAGCTTTGGGGTCACCTCACTGTGGCCTTCCAGGACCTGAAGGAGCCGACAGGAAAGAGGGAGAGAAACTTTACAAGGAATGGAGGGACAGGACACAGGGAATGGCTCCAAACTGAAAGGGAATAGGTTTGGATGGGATATTGGGAAGGAATTCCTGGCTGGGAGGGTGGGGAGGGACTGGAATGGAATTCCCAGAGAAGCTGTGGCTGCTCCTGGGTCCCCGGAAATGTCCAAGGCCAGGCTGGACGGGGCTTGGAGCACCCTGGGATAGTGGGAGGTGTCCCTGCCCATGGAATGGGATCCATGGAAAGTCCCTTCCATCCCAAATCACTCTGTGCCCTCGGGATCTTCCCAATCTTTTAATCCAATAGATCTGATTTTCCTGGAAAAGCGCTCCACAGACATCCAATGGAAAAGCTATGGAAGAGCAGAGCCGGGTCAGGATTCCTGCAGGAAGCCCATCGCCATCCCAGCTGATCCCAGCCTGGAATAACACTTGGATTTTTCCCAAAAAGGGGGAAATTCCAATTCTCTTCCATTCTAAAATGTATCCTGGCCAAACCAAAAAAAAAAGGGGAAGGAAGATTAATTCCATGACTCCGGGTATTTGGGGAGCTTTCAGAAAATAATGGAGAGAAAAAATTTCAGAGCTAATGAGGAGCCAATTAATGGCTAATTAGTCCGGATCATTAAGCAAGCCCTGCTGAGCTCCTGGGGGATAATATTCCAAGGGAAGCCAGGGACTGGGAATGTAGAGATTCCCTTTTCTTTGTCTAAAGCTCCTGAATTTTTCATGACTCCGCAGGATCCCAGGGTCGTGTCCCGGACTTCACCTTGCCTGAGGAACTTCTCCATCCGGCAGCCAAGGAAAAGGGAATTGTTTCTCCAGTGTGGTCACTCTCCCACTGGGATTCATCCTGGGATTCATCCCGGGCTTGAAATTTCCCTGCAGACAGAGCCAGACAGGAGGGAGTTGTCCTGCTTTCCTTAGAGCCAGAGGCTCCCAGGTATATCCGGGATCTCCATCCCTCTCCAGCAGCTCTCCGTGAGTGCATCACATCTCTATCCATGGATTTATATCCATGGATTTATATCCAGCAGCTCCAGGATATCCCTCCTGCCTCAGCCCACCTGCTCCCCACACAGTTTGTTGTTCACAGCACCAAAACGGCATTTTTCCATGGAATAATTGTCCTGGTTTTCCTGTCCTCAGTCCGGATCCTTCGTGTTCTCCCCACAGGCTGGACTGGGAATCCAGAGAAAAAGAGACACCCGTTATCCCAGGAATGCTGAGCTCCTCCAGCACCTGTGACGATCCAAGGATTTTCATTAGGAATGTGATTCTTATAAACCAACCTCTCCTTTTTTCCATGGATACACCAAGGACTCTTGGGAATCCATGAATTTCCACTCCCGCTAAACGATGCTTTCCCGGGCCCCTTCCCTGGTGATGAATTCCATGAGGCCCTCCAGGCTCATTCCCTGCTTTAATCCGGAGTTTAAGCCGACTCGGACTCCTGGCCCGAGCCCAAGTTTAATTCCCCTCAGCCCTGGAAGTGCTGCTTTCCTGACAATTCCTTCTGGAGCCTTCCAGAGGCTGGAGAAGCAGCAGCACTTCCTAAAAACACGGAGCTCCAGGCGGGATCACGGGATGTCAGCGCACCAGCCGGCCCTGAATCCCAGAAAAAAGAGCATCCGGACAAAAAGGAATGGCTTGGAATGAAGAGAAGGCTCTAATGAACTCACCGGGTAATTAGCGGGATAAAACCGAGCCCCAGGCTGGGAATTCTCTCCCATGGAATAACTAGGAGAGCGGAATTGGTGCCCGGTTTTTTGTGGATCTTCACTGCTCCGTTTCCAGGAGGGATTTGGGAGCTGCCCAGAACTCCCCATGGAAAAAGAAACCACATCCAGGCAAATCCCTCCCATTTCTCCGTTCACATTCCAGAAAGTTCGACCTCCAGCCCAAAAGGCAGGGAAAAAGGGCGGGAAGACGGAGGAAAATGTGAGGATCCCTTTGGAATTTCACCTCCAGATTCATCCCCTCCCTGAGTTTTCCATTTTTTTTCCACTTTCCAATCTCACCTTGAGGGGTGAATTCCCTCCCCTCTGATGATGCTCTAAGGATCCACCTGGATTTGATTTGGGAAACAGAGTATCACCAATCCCGGGATTATAATTCCTGTCCTTTATATCCCCTCTGGATTAATAATCCATGGGGATTTCCGTTTTCCATGGAATGATGCAGCTGTCAATCAGAATTCCTGGCTACTGAACCTTCTCCCACCATTTTTTTCCTCTGGAATTCACCACGTACAAAGCAGATGAAATAAAGGTGTTCCTTATTATTTGGGTCACATCAACATGTAAATTCTCTAGCTGCAGTCAAGGCTGGGCTAAACTCTATGTTACAATGAAAGATGATGGTCTCCCATCAAAATAATGGGGATAGATAAAACTTGGTTTCCTGTGAGACTCAGNTCTATTACAAAAATCCTTTTTTTTCTCCCATTTTTTTCCCACTCCTTTTTTTTCTCCATTGTCTCCGTGTTCCTTTGTTTCCAACATCCCAAAATAGCCCAAAGGTGAGGAATTCTCTTCCCTGGGCTCGGTTGGTTTGGCTCTGTTGGATTATGTGGATACTCACTGTGAAATCCCACACTTCACTTCCAAAATTCCTGCCTCTTTTCCAAGAAAATCCCTCGTTATTGGAGCTGCCTTCCAGCTCAAGTCAGAGAGCCACAGAGCTCAGCAGGGCTTGCTTAATGGCCCAAATTAATTAATCATTAATTGGCTCTTCATTAGCTCTGAAACCTTCTCTCTATTATTTTCTGAAATAATTTCTATTATTTTCTATTATTAGAAAATTCTATAATTTCTAATTGATTTTAAAATTTTATTCTTAAATCTATTTATTAATCTATTTTAAATTAGAAATGTCTATTATTTTCTATTATTATTCTC